>BPTQ01000003.1:163594860-163715498 GCA_019973895.1 Chrysanthemum seticuspe
TTTTAAACTTATTTTTAACATGACGCCTTCGTCACCTTAGTTGTCTCAAGTATAATATTAAACGAAGCAAAGTATCATCATTGTTACTCTTCGATAGGCCATTGTAGGAATATAAATTTTCCTAACTTGAGAATGAATACTGGAGAACTTATGGCACTAGAAACTCAATTTGACCTAACGGTTGAATTGCTTCCTTGATAGAAGTTGGGTATGTGGAATCACCCATAAAAATGGTCGTGTTTAGCCGTAATTGAGCACCACTAGTAATAGTCTCATATTCATTCTCTCACTTGGGAAATCTATACTCCCATGTTTCCCTAAAGTAAGTTTACAATGGAAATACTTTGCGTTGTCTTAGGATTACTAATCAACCAAATTGTAAAATTGATTTTTCTTTTAATTAAATCACAACCACTTGCCTCATCAAGCGATTATCTTGCTTTGATCGAGAAGAGCTACATGACTTCATGGACGATGTTCATTGTATGCTAATCACCATCCATAATGACTATACATAGTTCATTGCTTCCGTTGGCCAAAACAACCCTATCGTCTTGAACACCATCATCTAATCTGCACGCCATTGTTAATACAAACGATTTACTAATCTAGATCGTAAATCTATTTTGAGCTTCTTAAATAGCGCTTGTTAAGTTAGATAAATCTCTGTGTTACTTGTGAGCTAGATCTCATTTAATTGCTTATGTGCTATTTCTACATGATACTCAGTATGTTTTACTTGTATACATGTATGCTTACTGTAGAGATCATTAGTTTCTAATTTCGATACTTAGAACAAACGCTCACTGTTAAGTAAAACTGTCCCAGATGCCGGATCCCTAGTTTGTAACTAGCCGGATCCCTCAAGTGAAGGATCCGTGGGATCCGGGCAAATAGAAGTAGAGTTTCAATCCTTTACACCTCAAACCATGTTCCTAGACTACTTCACACTAGCTGAACTTAATACCTTGGGATCTCTTAAGTCCTACTCAAGCTTAGTAAGCTTCACACTCACACATAGGATCACACTCAAAGTGCTTTTCGATCTATCGTTTCACCTAAACTCATTACTCTTCCGCTCTCTAGATCACTCATTATTTCTCACATGATCCCTCACATCTAGACTTAGAAATCTTTCGATTATGGCAAAATTGATCATAATCATCCTTACCTCAAAATTGGTCGAAATGGATCAAATTCTAGTTCACCTTAAAACCTTTAGGATTTTCCCCAAGACATTATCCTAAGTCACTATCTGATCACTAGGATCATTTAGCTCCATTTGACACTCTCAAGATTTTAGTGTCATCTTTGTTCATTCATTGGTACTCACGAAAGTTCCAATTTCTTCCATATAAGGCAATCATTAGCTACATCACTCATTGCCCTTGAACATTTAAGTACCCTTCCATTTAAAGACACTTAGGAGAACTGAAACACTAAAAAAGGTATAGGCTTTAGACCTTTCAAACATCACTACTATCCTTTCCTAGCTGCTGAGAGCCGGATCCCTAGGATTAGCCTAGACGGATCCCCCATTGGTGGGAACCGTAGGATCCGGATGACAGATTTATGTCAACTCTTGCTCGAACCATCATTTCAAGCTCATCTTGCTAACTTGAACACTCCACCTCATCCTAATTAAATCTCTGAAGTTGACTCTTGTGCTTGCTAATCATCACATTCTATAAGATATTAGAGACTTAAGTCTTGAATGCACTTGCTAAAGCTAGAATCCCTTAGTCATCAAACACAACATAATTCTCAGCATTTAGAAACCTTTTCCTTAGTCATTTCATCATGAGGAAAGCTCCTAGTGCTAACTCATCCAACCAAGAACCACCCAAGAAACTTGCTCGTGTTGTACACGAAATTTCCTCAACCGAATCATCTCCGGTTAAACCCACAAATGGTAGGATTTCCCATCCACCAAATCATCATCCGTAAGAGATAATAGTGCTAGAATCTCACCTCAACAAACCCAATCAACAATTGCCAAGAGAACCGCAATAATTAGCATTAAACCTCTTAGGTTAGAAAAGGGATAATCGAGCTCTAAACCAAACATACCTAGTTTTAGCAAAATGTCTAAACCTTCATTCCTAGAGCATGGACTAGAGTCCTTCACCGAGCCTCTCTCTATTCATTAGAGCATTCACCACCGAGAACTTCCCATTCACCAACATTCTCGTTAAAATAGGAACCACCTACATCACCAACTAGTCCATCATTGGAAACAAGGAACCACCAAGGACTTGATCATATGGAGGAATTTCCATTACCACCACTCTCATTCCTAGTAGAACCCCATCCTAAATTACTCAATGTACCTCCACCATCATTTGTAGAACCTCCTCAAAACATCATGTTCCTAATCAAGACAATAATTGCTCTAATTGTCTAATCACCCAAGGACTTGTTCAAGAAGTACGAAATGAGTTGCATTTCATGTTTAATTATCTTCTTGAAAGATTGGACCAAATCAACAAGTCTACTCATCCCTAGACTCAAGCACATTGTTGCTTCTTAAGCTTTGGTCACTTATTAGTATTAGTAGAATATGGTTAAATCATTCTCTTAGTTTTTAGAGATTTGTTGATCATCTCTTATGTTTTATTGAATGATAGTTTACTTGCCATATTGCATTGAGTATATGTTTGTTGGCTGAATACATATCTCATTTTGACGTTAACATTACTTGTTACATCACCATTGCTGAATTTAATCATCAGCTATACGGATCCCTCAAAATTGCCTAGACGGATCCCTACTAGGAGGGAACCGTGGGATCCGTGAGACAGAAAACTATTTTTCTACTAACTTGGATCACATATGCAGGAAATTGTGCATTATACTTGTTTTCTAACCTTTGTTTTGTAGTTATTCAATCTACACTTGAAGCATTTGACACCCTAAAGCTAGGGGGAGCTTTGTGTCAAAACAATACATTGCAAATTACTTGCAATATTAGGAATACATTTCTCGACATCCCTTTGCAAAATTGCAATCATCAAGGGGGAGCACATTCGTCACTTAGACGAAATATTTTGCAAACTTAGTTGCAAACAAACTAGCTTAGTATTACTTTCTTGACGCCCTTACATAGGGATGGACTCGTCAAGGGGGAGTAAAGACGAGATCCGTTTCCGTTACTTGCTCTAAATATTTTTTCTTTCACATGTTTTTCCTAAAAACAATGTGTTAGTTTCCTTTCGAAGCTCTTTTTGTTTCGACAAAAAGGGGGAGAAGAAAGTAAAAACTACAAATTCAAACTTTTACCAATTTTAGCTTTTCCTTAAAATAATTTTATGTTTTGTCATCAACAAAAAGGGGGAGATTGTTAATACAAATAAGCCGTAAAAACGTTTATTTATATTTTACGATCTTCTAATGTTTTGTCGATAACAAACGTAAAATCATATTAACGAAACAAATAAAATACGTAAATGGTTTGAACTAATAGTTTCTAACATATTCACATTTTCACATAAAACACTAAAACAAGTATAAGTGATTTTATGATTTAGTATTACATATGCACAACAACTAGTGTTTACATATTTGGGTAAATATACACATAACTAGTATGTAGTATATTGGGTAATGTAAATGGGTAGAAACTTAAGTATTTGACCTATTGACCAAATACATTGAATGTAGTTGGGTAAAAACAAGTATACACTAAATGGGTAAAAACTAGCAAATGGTATTGACCCATAACCCATGGTTTTATATATACCACTTGACTAAGTTCATTGTACTCTTAATACTAGCAAATGGTATTGACCCATAACCCATGGTTTTATATATACCACTTGACTAAGTTCATTGTACCCTTAATACTAGCAAATGGTATTGACCCATAACCCATGGTTTTATATATACCACTTGACCAAGTTCATTGTATCCTTAAGATACATTGTATCTAGAAAGAAAATCATGGATCAACCCATAACCTAAAATACCCATGGGCAAAGAGGAGCGTTCCACGGATCCCTAGCTTTGTGCTAGCCGGATCCCAAGTGGAAGGGATCCGTGGGATCCGGGGAACAGTAGAGAATTTTCTCTATAAATAGAGAGCCATTTCTTCCTTTCATTTGATCCCTTTACACACATACTTCCCCCAAGTATTCTAACCCTCTAATCTCAGATCCAAGAGATCTATGTAGCTTTTCTCTTTTGTTTTTGTGTGATCTTCTAGGTTCCTCTTAAAGGAAAGATCACCACATCTTGAAGACGTGCAAGCTCAAGTCCATGCTTCGTCATCATCAAGACAACGAAGGTTCTCTTGTTGATAGATCTACCTTTCTCCATAGATGTTGGGTTGAAGGCATTAGTGAAGAATGCCGAAAGTATCAAGATGAAAGCATTAGTGAAAGGTGCTCATCATCCGTGTCAAAGCATTAGTGAAGAATGCTAAAGGTGTTAAGACGAAGGCATTAGTGAAGGGTGCCAAGCGTTGTGTCAAAGGCATTAGTGAAGGATGCCGGTGAATCTAATCAAGTAGCATTTGGGAAGAATGCTTAGGTCGTATAATTGATGAGGTGCATCGTTATACTTATAAGTAGTTGTTTATTTCCAAGGATGGTGATATCCTTGATGATATTGTAACAAGGAGTAGATCTCCTTGATATTAGGTGTTGTGTTGTGAAGGGTAGTAGTTCCTCCATGGTAATGGAACTAGGTGCTTAGCCTAGTACCTAATAAAGGGTAGGCGACGTTGTGATAGGATTAGTTCTCCTTGGTGTGAAAGAACTTGGTGGTTAGCCTAGCACCGTATAAAGGGTAGGCGACATTGTGTTAGGTGTGGTTCGCCTTGGTGTGAAAGAACTCGGTATTTAGCTTTGTACCGGAAAAAGGTTAAGCGACGTTGTGAAGGCTTCTCCGCCATAAGGAGTTGGTGTATTGCTTACGGACTCTCGAGTAGGTGACTCGGGGAGTGGAGTAGGGCAAGGAAGGTGTCCTTATAGCCGAACCACTATAAATACTTGTGTCGTGGTGATGTGCTTCTTACTCTTTATTTTTCATTACAAGTTTATATATCTATCTATCAACGTCCAACATAAACAACCAAATATATTGACATAAGTCGATCTAAATATTTAAAAGGATGTTTTAAATTGGTAAAACTATTCAACCCCCCCTTCTAGTTTTCCACAGTTCGTTTTCTATTGTTATGACTGTTGTGCCATGAAGTAACACCCAGTTTGAATTCCGCTGCGTATCACGAAATTGGGGGTGTTACAAATGTCACATGTATGGAGATAACTGAATTTTTTAACGGAGTTAACGAAATTGGCTTGGATCCATAACAAAATCAAACCACAATGACTAGACCCGGCAAAAAAAACTTTAGTGACTGAAAGTGCAAAACACGGCAAACCATAGTGACCATATATATAATTAACTCAAATAAAAATGAAAAGTTAATACACCCATATCTAGTTAACTAGCATGGTACCCGCGCGTTGCGGCGACGGGTACCCTATAATTAAAATTTTCTGCAAATCATTACTTTCTGAGTATAAGCTTTTCTTAACAAAAAATTTATGAGAACTTTATATTGAAATTAACTTTACACAATAGTCAACTATAAAATAGAAAAATTTATTAAAGTTTGATATATATATATATATATATATATATATATATATATATATATATATATATATATATACATACATATATATAGACCACATCAGTATTTTAAAAATTCGACTTAACATCAAATCGGCCACTTAACGTGTTCACCTTTTTCAAAAATAGACCATATCACTATTTTATCTTAAAAGTGATCTATAAACAAAATATGGGCACATAATGATAGTTGGTTATTCTAACTTGTTATCATATACGTAGTAGTTACTTAGAAAACAAAAGTATTACAGTAAAATTTGTTTTGTTACCAATGAGCCTAACAAATAAACGAAAGATATATTGAATTTTGGGCTTGTATTTTTTTTAACCATACATGAATAATATGTTTAATATGATTTCCTTATCGTTGTGTAAATCAAATTATCCTTCTCAGTTTTCTCCCTCTAAGCTGCATAATGACGTTTCCGGTTCCATCTTTTAACTTCTCTTGTTCTTTCGATTTGAAATTTTTTTGTTATTGATTTCTAAAGCTATTGAGTCTTTTTTATCATCTATGTTATTCTTCACCTATATTAAAAAGTTAAGGTAATAAGTTATAATCTCTTATAAAACTTATCTTGGATGCATGAGTTTTGTTGATGTTATAATATGTTTTCTGTAAAGTTTTAAACTTCTCTTCTTTTTATTTTCATTGCTTGTTTATTTTTGTGATTTTATTATTTAGGATAAAAAAAAGTGTAACTAAAAATAATATGAATCTGTATCCAACGGGATAATCATGTTATGCCAATATAATTAGATTAAGCAGCAAATGTATAATAAGTGCCTACAAAACAATCGAGCGTTTCTCTTCTTTTAAATCTCTTTGAGGTACGTACTATTACCATTGTATGGGTTACTATTTTGTGTCAAAACATTTCTACAATTTTTAATTAAAGTTGTCCATCTGAATGACATGCATGATGGGATTTGCGCATTGACATAGTTGTACGTGTTTTGTTTATTTATTTATTTTTTTGTTAAGTGTTTGGCTTATTGATTTTAACAATAAATTTAGTAGCTTAATTAGATTCTACAATATGATAAAATGGTTGTATATTTGAGTTGGAAGGTGATTTAAATAGTGTATTAATTGTATGTGTTAATGTATGTTTTTTACTTTAAATGCTTAAAATGTAAAGATAGACTTGTATTGATTTAATATCAAAAGTAATACAATTCTTTTCATTATAAGCAAGTGTTAAATCTAAATTTTTTAAGCCTTACATTATAATTAAGTCCCAAATACTTTATAAAGTAGTATAGATAGAGTATTTGAGAAATCAACTATGCATCTTTCTAAACTTCCATATTTATATTCTCAAACATTGTGTTTTTGAGTTAAAGTTTGAGAAAAAATAAAAGAAAAATAACGATTAAATTACATAAATGTTCACTAGGGTTTGTCGATTTTTTCAGATTTAGTCATTGAACTTTTTTTGGACAAGTTCAGTTATTAATATTTCAAATCGTCACAGATCTAGTCCAATTGTAAAAGAAATTAATTGTAAAAGAAAATGAGATGAATTTTTCTTAAAAAATCTTCACCCTATTTTGGCAGAAATGTGAAAAGGAATATTAAAATATTTTGTTTACAATATGCCCATTTTTAAAGTTTTGACAATAACAAATACATGTAATTTCAACTAGTTATATTTCTTTTCCTTTGAACTTGATAACATCAGTTGGGGTTACTTTCATTTTTATTTCATTATTTCAAGAACATATGAACAAACACTTCTTTTACTTTTTCATTTAAAGTATACGAAACTGGACTAAATAGTCATTGAGTTTACGGGAATGAACTAGAAAACATGGGTTTACGAAAATGGTCTTTGCATTGTCTAGGCACTATCCATAGAGTTCAGGCATCACCTCATATGTGTAGCATATGCATAGAAAATGGGCCAAATTCTACCTTTTCCATCCTTAAGCAACACACTTCAATATAAGCGATTTTTTATTCTTTTTTTTCAATATGAAGGGAATGTGTTTGTTGATTTGGAGTTGGTATTGAGGATGGAAGAAAACGCATAAGTCCATAACAAGTATTACTCTGACACTTGATTCCACCAAACTTGAACAATGATTTTATATGCTTTTAGTCGCCTAGATAAAGCCTAGATACAAGGTCGTCTGAGTCGCCTAAAGTGCTTTATTTGCCTAGGAGGTCGCGTAAAGTACTTTAGTCACGTAAGAGGTCGCATAGAAGGTCGCCTAAAGAGATAGACTACTCCATTTTTACTTTTTAGCCACGTAGAAGGCCACCTAGAACAATCCGAGACACATGTAGCATTAAAAGGGGTGTTTTGAAATCAATCTAATGGATAATATGTAAAAGTTTATTTTTGTAAAATATATGGGCGAAGTTCATTTTAGTAAACTACTCATATAAACGAGCTACTTGAGGAAAAAAAAATCTCTTTTTATTTCTTTTGTCTTTTCTTTCATCTTCTTCTTCTTCTTCTTATTATTATTATTATTATTATTATTATTATTATTATTATTATTATTATTATTATTATTATTATTATTATTATTATTATTATTATTATTATTATTTTTATTATTCAACAATTTTATTAAAAACTCATAGGATTTACAAAAAATTAGTGGAAAGCCGAGAAACCAACTGGGCCCCCACACCTCTAGCAATAGCAAAACCAATCCTATTTAAAATATGAACCGCAACACGTGCCCCAATGTCTCGAGTCATAGAGAATCGTCGAATACGCTTTAGTAAGGTTACTGCATCCTTCTCAAGTTATCCAAAAGAAGAGAATGAAAAGGGGAGAAACCCATATCCAATATCCACACATTTAGCATCGTACTTGACACGTTTACGTTGTGCGGCATCAATAACTACACGCCCTGGCATAAAATCAGTCATCCCATATTGCGTCAAGGGCGACGATCCCGTAAGATCAACACATACATCACGCCCACCATCCCAAGAGTAAAGTAATATATCCGCAGGTCGTAAGGATCTGTCCCTATCTCCATAAAGCCCAATATCAACTTCCTTACGAGCTGAAATTCCGGACCGAGAACATATATCAACAAGAACATCACGCACAAGGTTATGCCGATGTTTAATGCCAACAATACCCGCACACGAAACAGCGTGATCCCCATAAATATCTCCAGTAAATACCCTAGAACAGGCTGAACACGGTACCTGAACAGTGAAAAGAGGAACACCCAAACGATAGCACAACACACAACGATAGGCCCTGGCATTCATAGTTTGTCCCAGTCCAGATATCGGGGACACCCTAAGCCAATCCGAAGTATGATCCTCCTTTAGTGAACTCCATAACGCCATATGTCGAGGAGATAGATGGAATGTAGATTCAACAGTTTGGGTAACCCGATCGAAGTATATATCTGCCAATTTCTTCATAAGTTTGGGGGCAGCGACCTCGCTAGGGTTACTCAAAAGGTCAATATCCATATTCACATTAAAGGTACATAGAGCATCATCAAAAAAGGGACCAGCAGTTACAATACCAGAACTATGGAGAAGCTTAGTCTGTAGGCTAGCAGATTGAAGTCTAGAAGCAAGGAAGGCATAATTCAAGACGTCACCTGCAAAATATACACTAAGCCCCCCAAAAGCAAAGGGTAGGGTGGCGAGTCTCCACTGCCAATCACCAAAACCGGGCCCAGGAGCAGTGACAATACGCTCCAAGGAAGAACTAAGTGCCGCATCAAAAGAAACCTGAGCACACTCAAAGACCCCGGGGGGAACATGTGCGCATAGAAAAATACAACTTGGAAATACCAGCACATGTACGGAGTAACAACAACTCGCATTGAGGGTCATTAAGTTTAGCAACAGCATCCATAAGTTCAATAGTTTTAGCAACCCTTTTCAGAACAAGCTTACTACCAAACTCAAAATCCACACTAACGGGCCCACCCAATAATTTAACGCCATGTGAGTGACGAGAAATATTGGGGGGAAAAACACCGGCATATCTGCTTCTGGGGTCTTCCTGTGGCCAAAAAACTTCAGTTTTGTCAACATTGAGGTGTAAGCCACGACAAGGTCCATCCATCATAATCAACTCTAAAACCTTACCCACAACCAAAGTATCACCAATAATAGTGCCATCATCCAGATACCATGCTTGAAAAGAAAGGTCAAAAGAATCTCTAATCTTACATGCCAGGGGATGTAACACTAAAGCAAAAAGAAGAGGCCCAAGCGGATCACCTTGTTGCACACCTTGATGAGACCAAAGAGTATGCTCACCATAATATAATCTGGCAGGACTAGAGTAACAGAATTCCACCCACCGTGAAATAGCCGGGAAATGAAGCCGAACCTCGCGCAACATAACAGCCCGATCCACCATGTTGAAAGCGTTTTTAAAATCAACCAACAACATAGACAGACCAACATCACCCCCACGGTCCTCAACCAACCGATTCACAGCATGAAGAATAGCCTCCCCTCCCCCCGATACCCCAACACCAAATTGTAAATCATCTAAATAACCATCTGAATAGTGGCCAATCATGGATGCACAAACCTTGGAAACTAAACGCCTCCAAACAGTCCCAACAGCAATAGGACGGATACCCCCTCCTGGTTTGACTAAGGGCGTGAGAGGAGCACTAGCAATGTACTCACCCAGCGCCCTCGGGCATTTACCAGCAAGAAAAAGGTTCACCACTTGGGTGATAGAAGCGACCAACTCATCAGAAATAGCCACAGCTGCACCATTTAAACAATCCAAAAGGTGTTGGGTACGCAACCCATCCCGCCCACAAGAAGTACCATGAGGGAAACTCTTGATCATGTCAAGAACCGTAGCAGGAGATGCGGTAAGGTGATGATGATCAATAGGTATATCAGGCAAAAGAGGAGCAGACTGGAAAGGGTGCTTAGCTTTTAAGTCCTCAAGAGTAAAAACATCATAAGGTGCAATACCAGAAGACGAAAGAACTCTGACCGCAGCAGTATAATGACCGTCACAAATCTTCCTCTTACATTGCTTGACATTACGGTCACCAAAATCCAAGCTATCATCATCAATATTAGACCATAATGGGGAAGGTTCGGCTAAAACCTCACGCACAACTTGCAAACTGCCACCAGGGGTGCCCCATGCATGAATAGCATTAACAATATACTCTTCTTGGCGTTGACGCTTAGTGACCGACCTACACTCTACTCCTCGGGCAAAAGGTTTTGAGGAGACAAAGAGGCAAGACTAAAAAACCAACCCAACAAGATATGTCACCAGGCGTGCAGATCACCTTATCAAGAGCTCTTTTCAAAACACGAGAGAACTCCAAACGACATTTGGGAGGGATGGATTTGACAGTCCGCAACCCCTTAGAGAATAAAGTATCAAGAAGAGGTAAATCGAAACCACCAAGCTTGTCCAAAACCAAATCCTCAACAAGGGCTACATGGGAGGGAACCTGTGGTTTGGTGAGATCATATAACACGAACCGAACAACACCATCACCACAATCAGGAGGAGACACAAAATCAGACCCCGTACCATGACGACACTTAGTCCGGAAGGTATGCGTTTTGAAACAACCACCACACAACCACAAACCCATACGCTTAAGAGTAACCTCAGCCCTTTCGAAAATAACCAAATCCGACAAAAGAGACTGCCTAGTGATAGCTTGAGCCTCACCGCTAAAGTGCCGATCGCGAAAATGTGTGATCAAAGAGGTTTTAGTAAGCCCATTTCCACCACCATCCTGACATCCACTAAGACCCACAAAGGGACAGTGAAATCTTACAGCAGGCATAGAAACAAAACAACAAAACCACAACCCCTTGTAACCAAACCTGTTTTCGACAATGAGCAAAACGCAACCAGGAGCCACAACTAACAAAAACACCAACATCGGCAGCCTAAAACTTAAAGCTAATCAAGAAGCGTAGCCAACCAATAAATAAATAGAATCCCCACAACAGCAAGCGCAGCGGATCGAAACAAGTCTTGAAACACAATATAGTTTGTACGGGCCAAAAATTCAAAAAGCATTGAATAAGATATTCATTGTATAAATAAATTAAAGATACTTATGGTGGGATCAAACAAAGAATGATAAATAAATTAGTGATGTAGAGATGAATATTGTTTGGTGGGATCAACAGGAAAAGGATTGGTGGGATCAAGACGAAAAGCATTCGCCATTATCGCCCACAGTTATTATTATTATTATTATTATTATTATTATTATTATTATTATTTATTTATTTATTATTTTTTTTAAACATCACTTTATTAGAAACTCAAAGGATTTACAAGAAATTAGTGGGGAGCCGCGATACTAGCTGAGCCCCACTCCTCTAGCTATAGCAAAGTTAATCCTACTAAAGATATGAATAGCAGCACGTGCCCCAATGTCTTGGGTCACGGATAACTTTCGGATCCGCTTCAGCAAGGTCACCGCATCCTTTTCAAGTTCTCCCAAAGAAGAGAATGAGACGGGGAGAAACCCATATTATTATTATTATTATTATTATTATTATTATTATTATTATTATTATTATTATTATTATTTATTTATTTATTTATTTATTTATTTTCATTTTTTTAAAACTTGAGAAGACATTGAATGACTTTATAGAGAAGCGGTTTGAAGAGCTCACATGTTTAACATTCACACTACAATGTTTTTAGGCTATGCACAATGACGAACTAGTTCGTCGGTGCCACATCAGCTTTCTCTCTCCGACGACGACCTAGTTGCCACAGTGGTGACCTGAGATTTTTTTTTTTTTTTTTTTTTTTTTTAATTCAAATATTTTTAAAAACAAAATTAAAGTTCATTAAAAATAAATAAAAACATTACAATATATTAAAAATTAAACGATACGAAATACATAATACATAAATCCTAAATCTTAAATCCTAATCTGAAAACTACTCGTCTGCAAGATCAAACGCGGGAGGTATATAATCCTCGAGGCGAGACAAAGCTTCCTCGTCTACCGGAGATCCCTCACCGGAGACTCTTGGATCCTCATATTTGTTCACCTGATAGCTCCAATTGACTTTGGTGTTGATGTTGTTCGTTATCCGTTGAACACACTTCCACAATTTGTCAATAAGTTCGTTATCTCTGCGGGCTTCCTCCTGAAGGAATTTCTCGATAACACCTTTTCGTTCATTGCTGATGTCGTTGCAAGTCTTGTAGCTGTCTCTCATCTGCAGCTTCTCATTCCTTTTGTCCTCAAAGAATTGGATGACGCGTATAATAGTGTCTTTTCTAGCCTCATCATCGTTCTCGCATTGATTTTGAACGTACGTTCACATATCAGTAACGGAATGAGGGAGACGACAAGCCATAATGATGCTGCGTAAAGAGAATGTGAATTTTTATGTTGAATTGTGTGTTTAAAAATGTGTTTGAGGTTGGTATTTATAATGTTGTAAAAGTGGTAAAGTTTTGAAAAAAAAAGGGTAAACTTTGAGCTTATCACTCGGTTGTGTGCTCAACCGAGTTTGGCTTCCTTCTCTCCCCAACCGACGGCGACCGAAGACTCCACAGGGGGACAACCGAGCTCGACCGAAGGTTGCAACCGAGCCCAACCGGCTCCATTGTGCATAGCCTTACTACCATGTTATTTTTTTTTTCTTTTGTTAATTTAGGGTAGTATTTCATGTAGTATCAAGAACAACCATTTTATATAAGAGCATTTTCAATGTGAGCTTTTTCTAAAGCTTTTTATGGCACAAAAAGTTATCATAAGGCTTTTACCATTTGAGTGGAAGACCTTTTTGCCAAATAATTTGAGGATTCTTAAGTCATTGGCTAATGATTATTTTTGATACAATATTGATGTTTATTTATGAGAGGTAATTTGTATACTCTCATTTTTTATTTGCACATTTCAAAATGTGCTTTAAATAGTTGTATATTTTTTATATACTGTTTATGTAGATTGTACATTAAAATGTGCAAATCAAAAGTTAAAATGTGTTTATCAACACTCTTAATTTATATCACCTTAAAGAGTACGAGAAAAAAGCTTTTAGAAATAGTTTTACTATTAAGATTATATTTTACTTATATAGCTTTTTCTTTAGGGAGCGTTTGGTTCGCTGAAATTTATTGTAATATGTTGTAATTGTAATTTAAATTATATTTCAATCATGTTTGGTTGGCAGGGTGGAATGATTTGTAATTCAGATTATATTACGCTGACTGTTTGGTTTGCATTGTAATTGTAATTCAGTCATTACAATTATACCAAGTGATCCATATTACATAGAAAGTTGTATGAAAAGTTTTGAATTACATTGTAATTCATAATTTTTATACTTTAAAACATCAGTATTTATAAATTATTATTATTATTATTATTATTATTATTATTATTATTATTATTATTATTATTATTATTATTATTATTGAATTATTCAAATATTAAATTAATAATAATAAATTTATTTATTTATTATTATTATTTTTTATTAATACTATTATTTATTAATATTATTAATATTTATTAATATTATTATTAAAAATATTATTATTATTATTATTATTATTATTATTATTATCATACACTATTTTATTTTTATTCTTTTCTTATTATTATTATTATTATTGATATTATTATTATTATTACTTTATTTTTTTTAATTATTATTATATCAATTTTTTAAGTTTTATATAAAAAGAAATTGAATTACACTACGTTGCGAATAAAGTAAACACATCGACAAATTTCATCAATTATAATTACAACACATTCAAACTCTTTGAATTATAATTACATCAAATTATAATTCTTTTCAAAAATTACAATTTCATTAAAACATTTTGTGAACCAAACGCCCCCTTAATGTCTTACATAAATAGTTTTTTTCTATTTTTTTTTTTTTTAACATACTTACATACAGAGTTCACTTGTATCCAACACCAAATGTAAAACCTAAATTTTAATATTAGCCTCGTAGTTCAATTGTATATAAGGACCGATCAAAACCAGACCGGACTGAAAACTGATTTAACCGATCCCATCAGTCCAATTCGGTCCGATTTATCGGTTCGGTCAGGTCCGCATTATATTATGCTCACATGACAACTAGAAGGACAGTATATAATGGTTGAACCCAACGACACCACGTTTCCAATTCCAATACCCAAAATATGGCGATGGTTACCGCCATATCCACCAATTTCCATCTCCCTAAACCACCCTTACAACCAAACACCCAATTACTCCTCAAAAGACAACAACAAGTATTCACATTCAAATCCAAACCATGGAATAGTTTACACAACAACCTTTCATCATCACAAACCACTTTCATTTGCTCAGCTACTCGCCGCACTTCCACCACCACAACCAATGACGTGTCAGTTACGGAAATGGATGATAATGTACGGAAAGTGGTACAATTCTTACTGTGGGCTGCAGAAGGAGTGTATATTGTTTGGCTCTTCTTGCTTCCTTATGCACCTGTATGTATCTAGTATTAATTTCTCTCATTATATATTTAGCGACCATTGGTTTTTTTTTTGTTAAATATGGTCTTAGTATGTTTGGTGAAAATAGCAATAACAATAAGCCGTAGCTGTTTTTCTTTTAAAAAAGTGTTTGGTAAGATAAGTGTAATTAAATTTTAACCGTAAAATGAATTAAAAGTAGCGTTAGAATTTTAATGCTTGTTTGTTTTAACCACTTTGTTGCCGAACATCAAAAAACGCTCCTAAATGCTCCTAAATGCTACAGCGTTTTGGAGTAACTAGTGTTTAGTATAAAGCCTGTTTAGCATGGAGCGTGTAGTGTTGTAGACTTTGTTTAAAGCCTATTAAACGCTAGTATTAGAAAACACTACTCAAAGAAGCACTGGAATATAAACGCTACTGGTTCCCTCTACCGCTAGTTCTATCAAACATAACCGAAAGCAAGGACCTTTAAGCCCTTGAGATGTAGTTAAAAATGTAAATTTGGAAGTTTGTGACGCCGCATCCTATATATAGGTGAAAGAATGTATATCATGAGTGTCTTATTGAAAGGTCACTAATGGTGGACTACTAATGATGTTCACCATAGCTCAGTATTAGACCAACTTGGACTTGGCGATCTAAGCAACAGAATCCATTTATAATGTGAACTTGACAGAAAGTACTTTGTCTGATATATATATATCTTTCTTATTCTTAATTTGCTGCAAATAGATGAACTCAGTAGACACATTTCTGTTTGCTTCGGTTGCTTCTCTGCAGGGAGATCCGGTTTGGGCTATTAGTTCAGAAACAATTGATTCTCTTATCGGCCTTTCTCTTAATTTCTTCTTCATTCTACCTCTTATGAATTCAGGTATATCTTTACCTCTGCCTGCACACTTAATTGTATTCTGCACGTTCTTTCCACATGGCTTCAGATTATGACACACTTCACGTCCAGAATTCACCATGAACCTTCTGTTTTTCTTGATCTAATAAAGTATGTTTGCTTATATCAGTTCATTAGGCTTAGTTGAAACCATACCATTTGTCTTTAAATTAATAATTGCTCATATATAAGTACAAGATTTCTTTATTTGTTCGGATTTTGAATTCTGCCAAGTTAATTCATGAGTTGATTTTTGGCAGAGTAGTTGGAATACGTCTAATCGATGCTCCCGTGCTACACCCTGTGAGTACATAATATCTTTCCTTTTTCCGCTTTAATTTATTCTGAGATAAACCCATTACGCTTTTCCCCAGATGTCTGAAGGATTGTTCAATTTTGTTATCGGCTGGACGTTTATGTTTGCTCCCTTATTATTCACTGATCGCAAAAGAGACAGATATAAGGGATCACTTGATGTCTTATGGGGTTTTCAGATGTTCCTTACCAACAGTAAGCTCTATCTTAACCTACTATACTGTTTTGACCCATTACCGTAGCCAGCCAATTTTTAGTTCTTCTGGTTACAACATTAAATCACTTTTTTTTTGTATACTGCAGCATTCTTAATACCTTACATGGCTATTCGATTAAATAAGCCAGACACCGATTACACTCCAAGAAAAGCTTCCCAACTTGGGTCCGTCATGGTTAATGGCGCAAGTGTAGTTGGAGTCGTTGGTGGAGCTGCTTGTCTTATATCAGTATTGTGGGCCTTATATGGGCGGTCGGACAGAAATTTTGGGGGTCTAGCAGAAAGATGGGAGTTCTATGTAAGTTATCTTGGATCAGAAAGGCTTGCATATGCCTTCATATGGGATATATGTCTCTACATAGTTTTTCAGCCGTGGTTGATTGGAGAAAACCTTCAAAATGTTGAGAAAACGAAGATTAATGTAGTCAAGTATCTGAGATTTGTACCTGTTTTTGGGTTAGTTGCTTACCTCCTTTGTTTGGATGTTGAAGAAGAGGTATAAACGATATTTATAAAAGTGAACAAGATTTGTATAAACTTCACAAAATCTTCTTGTAAAGTTTCTGATGTGTAATTATACGTGTGATGTTATAAATTTCAACTAACGAATACTAACTCTATAAAAGAGTGCATTACGATAGAAAACATCTCTAAATGTTTATATTAGGCCATGTTGTAATAATCGTTTTTAAAATGCTTCGGCTAGCATTTTCAATACAAATTTTTAAATCAAATACTTGTAGACATTTTTATAGAATATATTAACATATCATATGTAAAAATTTTGAGGCCTTTATAATTTGGAAGTCCTATGCGACATCACATTTCTCACACTCTCCTATACAGCTCTGCATTTGCTTAGATGGTGAATTGGTGATCTCCATTTGGTGAGATGGTGAATTGTCTAGCATCCCTAACTTATGGCACTTAGAGTTGAGATCAATATAGAACTCATATTTGTCATAGAACAAATGAACCAATTATAGCCTTCCATTTTTTATGTAAATTAATAAAAACTCATTTTCCACATTTTTTTTAAAACAACATATCTTACAAACGGTAAATTTTCAAACTATAAAAAATACACCGTCGCGACGAGAATTAAATTATCTTTCTATAGATATGCACTTTTATATATTTTCGACAAACATTTTTTTTCAAAAATTCCGTCCGAAAAAATCATATATGATTTTCAAAAATCATGTATGATTCGATTTTTATGAATCATATATGATTTTTACGAATCATATATGATTCTCAAAAATCATATATGATTCGTAAAAATCGAATCATATATGATTTTTGTTGACCGAAATTTTGAAAAAAAAAAGTGGTTAAAAATATATAGTAGTGCATATCTATAGAAAGATAATTTAATTCTCGTCGCGAAGGTATAATTTTTATCGCGTAACGATTAACGGTTTGCGAGATATTTAATTTTTTAAAAAAGGGTGAAAGTTTATCATAATAAATAAATGAATGGCTATTATTGGTTCATTGAATCTATGGTAAATTTGAGATCTATATTGAACTTTTGCTATGGCGCTTATGAGCCCTTTTATGACTAAAAAGTGATGAACTATTAATAATTTAATATTGTTTTACGGTTTGTGTAATGAGAAAAAGAATCCTTAAGGTAATTTGATAAGTTTAATATTAATATTTATTAAATGCATTATAGATTAAGAAACGGATTACCAAATACATGGTATCATGCAAGGTTGCAAAAATCGCTAGGCGGTAGCTGGGTGGCCGGGTATCGCTTAGCGATTAATCGGTTAGATGAGATTAAAGGGATTGGATTTTTTATATGTAAAATTATAAATTTTGAAACTATATGTCTGATTTGGCTGATCTAGCCGATTTTTTTCGATTTAACCGATTATTATCCGATTAATGAAAATCGTGACGATGAATCCCCGTCTAACGATTAATCGGTCGACTAAGCCAATTTTTGCAACACTGGCTTGGTTTAAAAATGCGTGCATTATTGCGCAAATTGCACGCATCATTGTATTGCATTTGAAATTTCGCATCATGTTACCTAATGCGAGGCCATCCCATATTGCGCTCGCAATTGACCGCAATTTATCGCATTTATGTAATGCTAGCAATAGTCGCAATTTCAAATTTGGGCTGATTTGTAAAAGTATAACTATTTTTACGAAGCCTAGGTATTTTAATCACGACCTCACTAAATGACGACCATAGTTCTTGCCCTACATCTAAAGTACCCCATATTTATTTCATTTATGCTTCTAGTGGCACGAGTGATTCTACAAAGTGAGTAAATTCTTTACTTTAATGCATAATTGAATAGTTTTCTTCCTCATGTTGTGTGATTCAAGTTGTAAACCTATATGTTCTTCTTTGATTATAATAATCACAAATGTTATCTCATTGGGTACAAAGTGAGTTAATTGCTTTAATTTAACGCTAGAACTCATATGTTGTTCAACTTTGACTAAATTTTATAATACTGACTTTTGCCATTGATTTAACTAGTTATAATACATGTGCACGCATGGGGTTTTTTCTAAAATAATTGCGTATTATTATTGAGTAAAAAACAAACAACATAACGTGTGATAAATGGTTTTACGTGCCGAAATAAAATAAATATGAATTATATATGTTTTTATTTATTTACTTTTTTTAGATAATGATTTTGGATTCAAAATTATCCACCATTATTCAAGCAGGATGTCATGAAGTAATACATTTCTAGTTGTGTCGTCACGAGCGTGGCCTTTCACGAATTGATCCAGGTTTAAACTTGGAAGCATCATGTCTAGAAAGTTAAGGATGCACCAAACTATTGCTATGTGTAAACATCTATTCGAGACAATATAACACATTAGTATCATCAAGAATCAAGAAAGTAGTGGTTGTTCCAAACTCCCCTGCATATCATGTTCGTCCTATACCATGAGTATACATTCAATATTCCAATGCATATCATAGTTTATAACATGGCCGCATTGTGTATATCAATACCAAGTCATGAAAGATCATTAGCAACTAATACATCAAATATATTAATCACGAAACCATTAAGAGTAATCTCTCATCGCTTGTGCGACTTGCCATCATGCAAAGTTGTCACAAGGTAACGTGATTTTTCTAGTGTTTTGGATGCATTACAAACACGATAGCCTTCTTATCCTCAAGCTCATGTAGTAATTTTTTGCAGCTTAGGCTTTTGTTTGGGTTTCTCTAATCATAATTACATGTTGTGTAATTGGATCAATTGCTTTATCTGCAATTCCATGCAGTCACCACAACAGGTTCCGCATGTAATATCTAGCTAATATCTTAACAGTTGTGCGCGTAGTCAAATTAAACATATACAATGTAACATATATTCAAGTACTAAATTTCAAAAATTGTGACTGATGCTACAATAACTAAAATTGGTGATGCCAACAATAACTAACAACTGTTATTAACCATAATTTTAGTTTATTAAGCTAAAATGAAAAGTATAATTAACCATAAAAAACAACTCAAGTTATTCAAGATGCAACCAATGCTTGATTCTTCATTTTCTTATCTTTAGTCTCTTTAGATATATTCAATTAAATATCAGCCTGTTTTGTGTTTCTTATTCGTTTAGAAGCTTGACCAGATCTTCACCACTACTTTTATCCATAACACTACCTTACTCTTGTATTTTACGTAAGTTTCTTAATATTCCAAGTCAAATAGCAAATGACACTGTGCTAGAATGGATTCCTCACATAGACATTTGAGCCCTACAATAGAAGTAAACAAAGTTTCTTAGAAATTATTAAAAAAAAAGTGCAATCAAGAATGTTATCAACACATTACTGGTGGAACAAAAGTATATCACAACATAATATAACCCATAAACATTAGGATTCATGCAACTGCTCTTACTTGATAAAGGTTGCATACATCACCTTGTTTCGCCTATGGCATCTACAACTTTCTGTTCTAGAATACTCAATTGACCACGTCATCTATTCACAATTTTTGTTTCCTGCAACACAAACAATGACATTTATTTACCTCAACACCATTGTCAAAAAGTCTGGCCACTGAAAGAACACGTCTGGTATGGAAACTGAGTAAACTAAAAACTTCAGTTTTATCAATGGCTTCTCTTATTTTCTTAAATCCTTCTTCCACGAATGTGTAGCTATAATCGAAGAAAGATTCAACTTCTTTTTAATTGGCATCGTTAAAACTATTGGACACTGCTTACAAAATCTTTGCTGCTCCAATACGTGAATCTCTTGATACACCAATCGTGTTGATCTCTATAGATGCAGTAATTCTCTTAGTTATCTCTCTATCTTTCACAAAAGCCCAACGAAACACATCAGCTATAAATAGAGTCCCATTTGACTTTTAAGGTCAATGAGGCTTCTAATATATCCAAACTGTCTATTTGACCTCAATGGGTCAAAGGTGTTATCATGGGAAATTACCGGATTCGGGGTCCAGCATGGCCAGTGCTTTTGGAGACACTGAAAAGCATTATAGCCCATAAATGTTATTATAGGCTGCAAGTTGGTGAGTTGTCCAAATTTTCGGTCCCAAAAAGTCATCATCAGCGGATACACTTTCAAGTTCCACTATTTTTTTGTATGTTTATATAATGTAAATCGAGGGTTTTCATTTATCACTGCAATTAAAAAGAAATTTTTGAAAGCATCTGTATATTTTGTTGTGCTTCCATGAATGAATCTCCACATTGACAGTAAAAAATATTGTTACATCATATTATCTTACTATACCAATTAACATACCAAGAGATAAATAAAGCAAACCATCAAACTAAGTAATTAAAACAGGAATTAACAAAGATTACAAAGATATCATACCTCAACTTGACCTCGTCCAGCTGCAGTATGCAAGATAGTCGAGCCCTGACTACTCTATAACTCAAAACCTTATCATTGGAACAATCACCAAGAAGGTCCGTCAATATATCCAAATTACCACCCCTATCCAACGCATGAACCACTCTATTCTTCATTTCATGCTTATACACAGACGGAATTCCCCCAATATTTTCTTCAAATTGTCCACCATTAGTCGATATAAACCTCAGACAAATTGCATAATTGTAATTCACCTTAAAAACCTCGGTATTATTACCCCTGGCAGCTGCATACAATATATCAGTCACACCATATTCCCCTTCACCAAAAACCAAAAGAGTGTCTTTATGCAATAACTCTTGAACAAACGTGAAGTCACCTGCTGATGCAGCGGTGTACAGAAGCCACCCGCCATAACCAGACCCGATGAGTGAGTTTTTTCCTCTTTGTGTAAGAGCTTTTGGGTTACTAAAGAAAGGTTTTTAGCAACATCATCAAACTGTTCCTCATCATCCATACCACCTCAAGGCGACGTATACGCTTAAGGGGAGAAATTTTGATTAGGTGGTTACTGTCTAAGTGGTCATTGGCTGCTGCCCAATCTATTGGAGAAGCGTACCACCATTTGTCTCCCGTGCTCTCCCACTTCAGATGAAAATAAATTGGCGGCAATGATGAAAATCTGTAAATTTCAACTAGAACAGAAAATTTTAATCAGATAATTAAGAGTTATATTAAATTAGAGCATATAGAGACCAAGTCTTTCTTAAGGGGTGAAATTCAACTACTTAAATACAAGTTTTGCAATTGCAAGAATTTAAAAAGTTGCTAGACAATTAATCATCTATAAAAGGTGTTATCATTATGCTTAACTATAAAGTGCTTAATAATGTTATGAACTGCTTATGCTTCTAACTACGTTTTATAATGCATCTATTAGTCTGCTTTTTCAGTATTGCATTATCTCTCTAGGCAAACGCAAATTATAACCCTTTGTACCAATTTGGAAAACACTATTTCCTGATTATTAGCGTTTTCATGATACTCAATCCAAAAAAACTCTTTTATGAAAGTGATTATCTGATTATTGCAAATAATCAATTTATTACTAATAAAAATGATTATATAATGTTTGAGCAAATTTACCTTTATCTACAATATCTACTAAAATAACAATAGTAGTTGTGGCTGAGATATATGCATCACTAAGTGGAAAGCATACAAAAGAGACTTCTTATGAACATGTAGAAAATAGTGTCTAATACAACTTGTTAAGGACTTAACAAAGCAATCCCAAACACCCTCTTAAACTATGAAAAAGCAGAACTTGAACATCTGTTTAGAATCCAACCCGATGTATGCCACAATGTGTCTCTCGAATCCGTTTTAACATGTTAATCTGTTACATAGTGCGTACATGGATTTTTTGGTGATGACCATTAAAAATGATTCCTAACGAACAATAATTTTTTTGTTCTTTACCAAGTTACCAATGGTCAAAACTGATCGGAGATTTATCTCTACAATTTCTTTAACAAAAAGAACATTGTAGTGACAATTTGTCTCTGCACAAACTTGAAGCATTCGGCTACATCTTCTAGCATGTGCTTGTGTTGGTTTGCTGCATCATGATGCCATTGCACATAATATCAACTTGAAAAGAATCCTCCCTTCCTGTATCAATAAACAAACTTTAGAATTAAACGGGAGCAAAAATTGTAAAAGATGAACTATACTTCTAAGTGTATATACACTTGTATGCCAAAACCCCCATATATAATTACAGTTACATGAAGTCTACTTATCAATTGTGTTTTTTAGCTTACAAAAGAGCGTAAATAAACATACAAAACTTATCCAACGAATGGATGTTAAACAATTTCGGTCAGTTTACTCCCTCTTGTTTGCTTATCATTATCGGTGTATCTTTCTTGGCATCAAGTTAAAGAATAGCATCTGATGTAGATAATCATCAAAGGTTATATAAAGTATTTAATTATACATGTTGATACTAACTAAACAAATAATAAATCATGTCAACACCATCTCATGCATAACTCTATTTTGACGAACAACGAACTATTTCAATTAAAACATAATCAGGCAACCACATAGATAAACACCACATAATTCACTTTTACCTGCATAATTTTGTCACCCCATGTATAGTACCTGCCAAGACATTGGCCGTGTCCCAGTACCACAGGGAAACATATTCAATCCCTTCTTAAACAACACTGAAAAGTAAAAAACAAATAATTATTGAAAAAAAAAAAAAAAAAAAAAAAGCAATTCGATTGTATAGCTTATCTTCGAGATCAATTGTATTTTCCATTGAAACCGAAGGTGGTCTTGCGGAGAGGGTTTTTTCATATTAACCGAAAAACATACATTCGATGAATGAGATTGACTGATGTTGATTTAAGGTTTTGTTAGTCGCATTAGTATCTTCGCACAAAAAAAAATGGAGTACTCTTGTTTTTGTTTTTTGTTCGGATGAATCTTGTAGGGGAGAAAGAACTACGTTTTTTTTTTCTTTTTTGATTTACACTTTGGCCTAAAACTATTATAAAATAACCACTAAGTACATGTGTATTTTTAAGTTTTTTCTACATCTTTTTTATAAAAACGAATTTATAAAATTTTATGTCAAATTAGGAAGTATTTTAGGCTTTTATTCTATTAAACATCTTTTTAAAAAATAATAATAATTCAGTTATTTCCTAATAAGGTATGATTTGGTTCTTTTGAAATGAAAAATTCCCACTAGGAGTTTTGTTTTATTATATAAAAGATTATGAGTAAATAATAATTCTTTGTTACTGATATAACGTGTAACTTGTAAGTATATTTTAAATATATTTTAACATCAAGTCATTTATATTTCTATATTTGTAGAATGGAGTCTAACATCATGACATAAACGAATTTCAGAACCACAAGTCCATGGCATTATTTCAGAACCACGCGTCACATAATTATGGTTAGGTGGTTTATTAAATGGATTATAGTGATTTATTTATGTTGGGTTCAGTAAATACCCAAACCCCTTAATCTAGGATTTGAATAGAAAATACCCCAAGTGTTTAGACCATTAAAACACTAAAAGGTCACTGATTGCATAGTCTCTCAGTGAGCCATCTTCAGGATACTCAGTAAGAGGCGAATAAGAAGTCTCTCCACTCAGTAAGACGGAACTTAAAGGGTGAAGACTGAGTCAAGAAGGAGATGGTAGATTCAGTGAGTGATGACAATAACTCACTGAATCCCTAAACTCATCACCAACTACTTACACTGAAGACAAACTGAAGTAGAAGACTGAAGAATGAGCGGGATAAGGCGGGATAAGTTCGAATCAGATAAGACGAAGTCTGTATCAACCAAAGTCAACTTTCCCAGAATGGCAAACTATCAGGCTCAGTGTCATCACTGACCTTTGAAAAGTAGTATTGTCTCTTACTTAATATAGTCTTTGTAAACAGAGACAAAATACATCAATATTTTGTCTTCTGTAAATTTTTAGTTTGTCACTTAGGAAAGAGTTAAAACTTATACTTGTATAAATAGCATAAGAGATGGAGTGAAAGATTTAAGCTTGTGAATTGTAAAAACACACATACACGCAAGCCATCTTTCACTCCTCCAAATACAACTTAATCCCTGAGATAGCTCAGTGGGTACTTGTAGTTGTGCTCAGACTTAGCCTGAGCTTCGTGAAAACTATTCCGCAAGTACTTGGGTAATGTATTCTTGTTTGATTCATTTCTAATAAAGAATATTATGTTGAAAATTATTCAGTGTGTTTTACTTACATCTTATCAGTCATAGATTCACTATTAACTTGTCTTTAAATAAACTGTTTTACGATAGTGAATAGGGAACAACAATTTATAAGTTTATTGCATTTACTTTGTACTTGGTAAAAAATACTATGTATAAATATTTATTTTTTTATTTTTTTAATACTAAACGCATCATGTTTAAATTGCGCTCGCATTCGCATCACGCATCACGCATCACGCATCGGCCTCTGGGACCTTGAGCGCATCAAATCGCAAAACGCAATTTTAAACCAAGAACACTGGTACCATGTCACCCATCGCCCTCGTTACATATTAGCAAGCTCGTTACATATTAGCAAAAGTAGTATTATGCATTTTTTCCAAAATAAGTGTTGTTATGAAATTGTATAAAGTTTTAAAATTAACCACTAACTACATTATTTGTCCAATAAACTATCACGCTAAGTTTTTTTTAGTTGATTAAAACGTCAAGTAAATATTTGATTTAAGACAACTTAATATATAGATGTAGACACTTATTTTGATAGGTGTGATAGTACATAATTTTTTTTCAAAAAATTTGATTTACACCTTCATATATTAACACACTAATATATGCTTAAGATATTTATAGTTTCATACTATATATACATCTTGCTTTATCTTAAGGTATACAAATCAAAAGAGAGGTGATTTGCACATTTTAAATTTTGATTAGCACATTTCAAAATACAAGTACAGTAAGCATCTTGTAATATATATACAACAGTTCACTGTAAGGATTAAAGTGTGTCAATCAAAATATTGGAGTGTACAAATCACATTTCAATCAAAAGACAGGGAATGGTATCCCTTCCTTAAGAGTGCTCCAAGTGGAGCTTGGTGAGGCATCGCGAGATTTCTCATGCGTGAGCTCATTGGGGGGTTTTTGGTGTGCTACGTGAGGAGAGCAAAAAGAATAAACCAAAGGTGACCAGCTCACTTTTTGGTTTGTGTGCTATTGTGCGCCCTTTCTGTTTTTATCATCTTTATTATTTGGTTTGTGAGTGTGTGTGGGTATTAAATATGTATGTTTGTATAAAATTGAGTATTTTAATAAAATGTTACAGAGTGGTGCCCATTGGGGTTGAAAAGTGAGAGTGAGTGACAGGAGAGAAAAGATTGATGTGATCCGAAAGTGGAAGGTAAAGTGGTGTGACCATCGAGTATTTTAATGACATAATAACTTTTAAACATGAATATAGTTTGGGCCATGTTGAAAACCCAAGCTGAAATGTCAAGCCCACAATACCAAACCACTTCTTTCTTTATGCTTGGAGCTTATCATACCAAAATTGGGCTCCCCTATTTTGTTCTACAAATTTTTAACTTTGTATTAAATTTTTTTTTATATAATAAAGGAATTACATCATTTCAGAATGATTTTATTAATTTATTCTTATTGAAAAAACAATTGGGCTAATAGGAAAGCTCGATTTCGCCACATAAACAAAATCGTGTGATGTGATTGGTTAATAAAAGTCAAAATTAAATTGATTTTGGTCAAACTTTAATAAATTGGTGGAGAAATTTGGTTGATAAAAAAACACATAAAAATATAGGTGTCAAATTTGTAAAAACAAAAACTTAAAAAGAGAGGAAGTAATTAATAAAGCTTTAGTGGTTGAATTTTTAAAAATTATATAGAGTTAAGATTAATATTATAAGCCTCCATGTTTTTTAATAACTTTGGATTATAAACAAATACCCCCTTATACTTTATACCATTTATACTTTATATCTTAAAAAATACAATGTATATGTTGTTTTAAAATAACATTATAAATTTGCATAAGATTATAAGTATCAATTTTTTTACTATATACGTTCAATAAGGACTAATTTATTTCATTTTTAAAAGTTTAACCTATGTGGACACGAGTTTACATTTTAAATACGGCTAAATTACTAAAAACGGGAATATAATTATCAAATTGTAAGCACAAGTTACTTTAATATAAAAATAAATATACGCGATTGTACTTATAACAATGACTCATGTATTTCTTATTTATTTTTATAAAGATATCTAGAAAAACATTTTTAAAAAACTTTAAAGAGTATACTTTAACTTTATCAATGCTCATTATGTGCTATTAAACTTGCATCATGTGTACAACATAATATCAAAAGTGAAATTTAAATAACAACATCAACTTCTTTGTCAGCTAAATAAAATTAAATTACCTAACAGAAATTTTTACAAATATTTTACCAAATTCTAAAGGATATTAATGCATAATTAAAAACTCGTGCATAAGTATTAGTTGTACTTATATCACAATTTTCATAGCCAAATTCTTATATATGTATATACTGAACTAAAATGTTAAAATAATTTTGATTTATGTGTAAACTTCGTGCGTGCACGAAACTTATAACTAGATAATTATATGCAATTACCTTTAAAGACACAATATTCGGTATTAATACAGAATAAATTTTTTTGTCAAAACCCCGTGCGTTGCATAAGTATTAGTTGTACTTATATCACAATTTTTATGGGCAAATTCTTATAAAATGTTAAAATAAATTTGATTTATGTGTAAACTCCGTGCGTGCACGAAACTTATAACTATATAATTATATACAATTACATTTATATTTTGTCAAATCACCTTTTAATTGCAATTGCAATTGCGCTGCATGACCAAAACATAAAACCTTTCAACCTCCCAAAAACTCTGTGAATCATTTCTATTTAATTCTACGGTGATTGTTATCGAACACATGGCGCATAATAAAAAGCAGCTTGTGTTGGTAGTTGAAGGTACTGCGGCTTTAGGGCCGCACTGGCGCACCATTCTTTCGGATTATCTTCTAAAAGCCATCAGGTTTATTATTACTAATCACTCGTGTTTTATTTATGATTATACGTTAAGGTGCTTGTGTAATGTTAACAAATTGTTTATTCGTTTAAAATTAGGGCTTTAACTAGCTAAATATTGTTTTGATTGATTTTAGGTTATTGCACTTTGCGTTTTTGTTCACCTATGTTACTCTATTATTTTTTCGTTCAGAACTTATTAAAATGATACGTAGGTTACTTCACTTATAAATTACGAGTTATGATTGACGTGCCTAAAAATATGACTAACTTGTATGCCTACTTCGTTTAGCATTATTTGACACATGTTTTGCTCATTTTCTCTTCATATGTATATATTGACCTAAGTTAAACAACGACTTGTCTCTAAACTGCACTATACGTTCAATAAACTAAGTTTTTATTTTTGGGTAATCATGATATAGTTTCTATTTTCTAACATTTTGGCTGATTGATTTACGGGGTTTGAACTTACCGCCACACAGACTCAAACCAGGTAAAGCCCTCCCTTTTCAGGAGGTTGGCGTGTCCACTTCAGGATTGTTTGCACCTAGTAGGAAATGAACCTGAGACCTTTCACATTTTAGTGATGATAGTCACAAGCCTTTTGTCACTAGGCCACCCCTCGATGGCTTTCAATCAACTAAGTTAATACATTAGAGCATTAGGTGTCGTGAAGAGCTCAAGCTCTTCATTCGGGGCCCACGGGTGCCACATCACCTCCACATCACCATAACAAACCTCCACAACTAACCACAACTAACCCCCCTCACTCACAACAAACCTCAACCTCTTCATTTGAAGCCCACCACTACAATATATCCGTTTGGTTTGTGCTTGTGTCAGAAGTTGGAGCTCGTTGTGCAGACGAAGAGCTCGTCCATGGCGAGGGACGGGGAGCCCAGCCGGTGTGGCGGCGAAGCTCGGCGAGGGTGACACGGTGGCGGCGAAGGTGGACGGCGAGACGACACCTAATGCTCTTAGGAGATTGCGTTTTTGTTCACTTATGTTAGTATACTTTTTGTTCAGTTAGGTTACTCAAATTCTTAAATACGATATTTAGGTTATTTGACATATAAATTATACATTCAAATCACTCAAAATGGCGATTTGTCTCTTAAGTTCACTCAATAACACGTTCAGCAGGTTTAGTGACGTAGGTGAACGGAAAATAATAGAGCAACTTAAGTGAACAAAAGAGTAAAATGCTTGTGTGGCCAGTGGCTGAAATGTGGTAGAAAAACTATGTGGTTTTGGGTTTTTAATCATAAACATTTAGGCCAATAATGGTGACATAAAGTTTTGTTGGTAGTTTTTATGGGGTGCCATTAAGTTATAAACATTTGTAATAGTTACATGCTCACATATTCGATTTCTTTCTTTGCGCTTTTTTGTTGACATTTTCTTTTACTTTTTGATTTTTTCCGCAGGTCGTTTTGTGGTAACGAAGCTACGGTAAGCATTTCTGTCATACATACAACTATGCCTATATAGTTATATGGCTGCAACAACTCTTTTACTGCCCGCATACGGCTCTATGCCAAATATTTAAGCTCCTCCAACATATGTTATTTAGTCAGCCTTTGCCATTCACGCTGTTACTGCTATTAGTTTTTTCATAATGAATTTATTCATTTCCTATTCCTATACAGGAAGCAGCTAGTCCTGATGTTGAGTTGGCTCTTGTGGTATTCAATGCCCATGGACCTTACAGCCGTGCGTGTATTTCGTTACTGATTTTTTATACCCTAATGTTGTCACGATTTGTTACTTTTCAAGTTTGCTATGTGTTCTACATGCAGCTTTCTTGGTACAACGGAGCGGGTGGACAAGAAGTGTGGACTATTTCTTGGAGTGGCTATCAGCTATAAACTTCAGTGGTGGTGGTTTTTGTGAGGCTGCAATTGCTGAAGGACTTGCTGAAGTTCTAATGGTATGCATTTCCGTTCTTAATCTTTATTGATTCCTGCGGTTTTCTTATTCTAAATTTAGAGTTAAGTTAATTTCCTTTAACACTTCCTAGTTTACGGTGTTTTATCTTGACCAGATGTGTCCTTCCCCAATTGAGAGCCAAACTCAGCAAAATGAGGGTCTGCTAAGGCATTGCATCCTTGTTGCTGCAAGTAATCCTTATCCACTTCCTACACCTGTTTATCGACCACCAAATAAGACTGATACCCATCAAAAGATCCATTTATTTGACGCCGAGACAGTTGCTAAATCATTTCCTCAGGTATTGTTGTAATGATGATGGAAGTTGTTCATTAAGGAACTGTATTGTGCTTATATCTATTTTAAACATGGTATTTTCTTTTTGCAGTCTTGTGTTTCTCTGTCAGTTATATGTCCAAGGCAGCTTCCAAAACTTAAAGCAATCTACAATGCGGTAATTAACAATCATCTCTTTTATATAGACCTTCAATAACTAGCATTCTCTTGGTATGTTGAATTCGTGGACTTAATGACACGTACAGGGGAAAAGGAACCCATCAGCAGCTGATCCTACCGTTGAAGTTGTTAAAAATCAACATTATCTGGTTCTCATCTCAGAAAATTTCAGGGAGGCTTGTGCTGCTTTAACATTAGGAGTAACAAATTCACCATTAAATCAGACCCCTGAAAAATCGGCTTCAGAGCCGCCTCCAATTTCCGTTTCACCAGGTTCTGTTAAGCATTATGTTTGTTACTGTGTCATATATAGTTGATCATTTTAACTGATTGAAATACTATACCTTTGGGATAGAGGATTGTATATGTGATAATTAGTATGTTTACCTCGGCATTTTTCCATCTTGCAGTAATTGCGTCTCGGCTGAATCAACAATCAGCTGTGAGAAACATTTCTCCTGCAACTTTAAAAGCTGTAAGAAGAACAATCAAACCCGTATTTGTTATACTGCTTGTTATTTAATCACCGTGTCATGTATGGATTTTAAATATGTTGCACATTGTGTTAACCTTTTGTCTTATTTGTTCAGGAGCCAAGATCACCTCAAGCATCGCAGCCTGTTCCTCGTGAAGAAGTCTTGAGCTTGCAAACTTCTTTACCATTATCGACTTCTCAAGAGGTGACATCAAACAATGATAATATGAAAATAGACGTGAAACCTCTTGTTAGTGTTAGGCAACAGCCCACCTGTCCTCCTGCTGGTCCTGTGAATGTGAGTATTCCTAGTAATCTTTTACAAGCACGTGCGACCAACCCTACTGCCCTTGCTGGAGGAACAACCACTGGGATTTCATCGACTAGTGGAAACGTGATATATGTAGGAACGGCATTGTCTGTACCTGTTTCTCAGGCTTTAACATCATCTGGGCAATCAAACACTTCAATGGGTGGGTCAACTCCATCAGCAGGAACTGCACAGGCGACACAGAATACTGGAACAATGATGGCAACTATGTCTCAGCAAGTACAACAAATGCACTCATCTGGAGTAAGTAGTAATATGGCAACTACTGTTGGAACTCGCCCTCAACAAACATCAAGTGCACAGAAATCTACTCGATCAAGCTATGTAAAAGTATGGGAGGTGAGTAAATTTGCACTTTTTTTTTTATAACATCTGTGATAATCTATTATTGAACTCCAATATCTGGTTTTTGTTAAACTCGAGTGTTATTGGTCTTATGTTGATTATATTCAGAAGTGATGCTTTGTATGGAAACAATAGTTTGATAAGCAGTTCTATTTTTTTGGCATTAGGCATTAACATGGTACTGTTGGACCTACATTATGGGATAGTGGAAACACTAGAAGAGTGGCGATTTGTCCACTTGTTCAGCAATAATAACTGGTTATACGGTTAACTATACCTACTTTTAGTAAATGTCTACAAGTTCAAGTATTTTATTATGCAAACATTACTTTAGGGGACTATCTGCGACTTTATGTTCTTTCTACAAAAGCTCTGAAATCAGCGTGTAATCGTTCCTATTAATGAATTATAATCACAACATCCATATATTGATGCTAGCATGAATGCATAATAGCACCTCAATGTTGAGTATTTAAATGTGAATTTGAGAATGCCCATGTGTTTATTCCTCCACTGATACATTAAGCTTACCAGATAGGATGCTAAAGTTATTTGAAAACAGTTAACCAAGCTCTGTGCAACTTTTTCTGTTACTAAAGACTACATGTAAGTTTCCAGCAATTCTCTTCAGATTTCTACTTAAAAGCACTCCCACCAAAAGAAGTAAAAAAAGGATTCTAGTGGATGTTTATAGATGAACTTTGGCCTTGGAATATTTTCCTTCTGTTAGTTTGGTTGGTAGTTGCGGAGTATTTCCATCATGTGAAACACATGTCGGTTTCACATTGACATCTTATCTCTCTCTTTCTTTATGTGGTCTAAACTAAAGCAGTTTATTGGAACTTTCCGAAACGGGCAAGGGTTGGCAATTTCATATTTTCTTTTCTATATCAATACTAATGTTAATATAGTTGAAATATCTTAATAGTCTACATGATGCAGGGAGAGTTGTATGGTTTGCGACAAGGCCAGCCTGTCCTTATCACTAGATTAGAAGTATGTTCCAAACCTGAAACCTTTATGTTAGTTTATTTTGTCATTTTATAACTCATTACGTCTTCATTAAGCTTTTTAAAATATCGAACTTTGATTCAGCTTTGAATTTAACCCTTGTGTTTTATTTATGATTTTGTAACAGGCTTACCAGAATTCGACTGCTTCTAAGTCGTAAGTACCTTTCATTAACATTGCCCAATTGCTCATACTTTTTCAAATCATATAGTGCTGTTTGTTATTGATGACTTAACATTGTTATAATTCCCGTCACCAAAATGCTTCAAAGAAACCATTGCCTATGATTTGATCATTATTTGAAATTAGATAGTAATGCGTTGTCTCTCTCTCACTCCCTCTTTCATATCTCAGGCTTGCAGAAGATTGGCCCCCGACAATTCGAGTCAGTACGCTTGTATCAGCTCAAAAGTTCATGAGTGATAAGTACGATTGGATCTTTCATGCAATTCTGTAATGTTGTGTTTCCACAAGTTGACTTATTTTTTCCATCAATAAATATTTTTGGTAGGGAATACGCTGGAAAGGCAGAATATATCATTTTCCGAGCAATGAATCAGCATGGATTTCTTAATCAACTGCAAGAGAAGAAGCTTGTAAGCCAAAACATTTTCTTCAGCAATTACATTAGTACCTAAATTAGTTACAATAATCAGATAGCTTCTTCAATCGACATGTTGCTTATAGGCCTTTTGGATACATTTCGTGACTGTATTATAAAAAAAGTCATCAATCATTTGTAAACAAATGGCATTTTTGACATCATAGTTTGAGGCTGACATGTGTTATAACTTGTAATATGAACGCAGTGTACAGTTATACACTTACCATCACAGACGCTGCTGCTATCTGTAACCGATAAACCATGTCGGTTGATGGGAATGCTTTTTCCTGGGGTAAGCTGTGGTTGATTATTTTATATACCATCTGTAATGTAGCTCAACACAATTGGATAACAGGATGAAGCTATAGATCTTTGCTTTTGTATCTTACGGTATTATTTATCTCGATTAATTTTTATGCCGCCTTTTGTCTCAGGATAAGGTGTTGTTTAAATCACACATATCGCAGCAAAAAACACCACCATTAAAACAACAGCAGCAGCAGAATCAAGTGGTTGGGACGGGAATGAACCAAGTTTCGTCATCACAACAGCAGCAGCAGCAGAAAGAAGTGGTTGGGACGGGAATGAACCAAGTTTCATCATCACAACAGCAGCAGCAGTTTCAAATGGCTGTGACGGGAATGAATCAAGTTTTAACATCACAACAACAGCAGCAGCAGAAACAAGTGGTTGGGACAGGAATGAATCAAGTTTCACCATCACAACAGCAGCAGCAGCAGAAACAAATGGCCGGGACGGGAATGAATCAAGTTTCTTCACCAAGTCCTAAACCATGACCAGTTGGAGTTTTTTTTTTTTATATATAAAACCAAATTTATGTCCGCTCATAGTATAGTAAAAATGTGTTCATCTCTGCAGTTTTTTACTTTCAAGGTTTTAATCTAGGGAGGTGATACTCACACCACATTTTTTTATGGATTCACCACCATTTATGCATTACAGTATTGTACAGTACAATCTGTAATGCATAAATGATGGTGAATGCATCAAAAATGGTGGTGTAAGTATCAATCGCTGATGCTGCTACTGTACTAGTAGTAACTCATGTCCATACTCTGTAGTAGCTAGCTCGCTAACAGTACACCCTTTGCATTTGTTATTAAAATTGCTTTTACACCTATACATTGGATCTGTACAGTCACTAAAGTCGCTTTGTTTGTGTTGCAAACTTCCAAATTTTAGCTACACATGTTGTTTTAAGCCAACTGCATCTTCAGATCAAAGATTTAAATTCGATGTTCAAACATGATTTTTGCCAATGCTGATGCGCGTAGGGAGGGGTATTTTGGGTGTGTGAGTGATAGGGAAGTGAAAGGGAAAATGGGCACTTTTTGGCTTTGGCTTGGATGCAACCCCACAGTCAAGCAATATACTCACCTTCTTCGGTTTGGGTGACTTGGCCAAGATTAGCTTCACAAAGTCTAACTCGGGCTTCAAGCTCATCATCCTTTGATTATATTACGTTACGTATACACCTATGTCTTCTTATATGTGGGAAATTGCTAAGAAATATGACAAAAACATTCAAATTTACCGATGTGGTATCAATCTCACGTTTTACAAACTTGATTATATGTTGACAAGTAAGAACACAATTTTTATTTTATTTTTCTAATGGTTGTTTTGACTACTTTTTCTTTGATATTTGAAATCAAACTTCCACTTCATTTGAGTGACAAGGGAGAAAATTACTAATACATCACATTCGCAAATTGCAAATTTAAGGTTTTATTTAGGGTGCTTTTGGTATCGCACTATGGGAATGAGATTATGACCGAAAGTGATTAAAGGTGTTTGTTTAAGATGAGGGGGCCCACAACTATGGTAATGAATGATAGATATAATTCATACTTCATATACAAGTAAACTAGATATAGATCTTTCATAGGTGAGAGACCCACAACTACTATCAATCTCATATCCATTGTCATTCATGCCAACATACCAGATGCACCCTTAGTTGGAGAAGCAATGGCGGGTACAAAAAACACAAAAACACATTTTTAGTCGGCTTTTGTACAGAATTCCCTTTCGTGATAACAAATTGCAAAAAGCACAAAAACGCAAAATACTATACAATGTAATTCAACATGAGTAATACAACCTTAATGTTTTTTTTGACGATCAATGCTAGTGTACTGTTATACAAATATTATATCCAAAGCAAAATATGACAAGGTTTCATAACAATTATAAGAAAAATAATCAAAGACCATCAACATTAACCAGTCGATTGATGAGTTGTAAAAATCAAGGTTTTCAAGATCGGGATCCTACTAAGGATCGTTTTCATTTTTGCAATATGAGAATCGTAAGATCAAATCATACTATAATGTCATTTTATTAATAGTTTTTTGTAATATTATTCAAATCTACAAATTACTATATATCATTAACACAAAATTATTATATGAATGTTTAATGAAAATGTTGTTTTAAATTTTGAATATAGAATTGTTAAGAAGATTAACATGTTGTTTTATAAATTCCATAAAATATGATCCATAACTTTTTAGTTTTTTAGTTTGCGATTCGAGAAAAGTCAGATCTGATCGAATTAGATCTTAAGATCATATGGTCAAGATCGGGATCTTATAAGATCCTAAGTGTGCTAAGATCCTACATAAGATCCGGATCGTTTTTGCTTTGTAGTATCGTAAAACCGTAAGATCCTAAGATCAGGATCGGGACCCTAACAACTATGGTAAAAATAGTAAAATACTATTTGCCTATATATGAAGCTTAAATGTTTTTCTACCTTAAGCCTATAGAACCGAAACCCCGACATTGAACTACGATTTCTAGCGACTAGGGTTGTAAACGAACTGAACGTTCAGTGAACATTTCATGAACCGTTCGGTAAAAAAATCGTTTATTTATTAAATGAACGAACATGGACAATATTTTACGTTCGTTTAGTTAAATGAACGAACATGAACAAAAGTAGCGTCCGTTCATTTATGTTCGTGAATGTATGATTATGCGTTCGTTTATGTTTATTTATTTATTTATGTTCGTATAACATATATTTTTAATTGTATAATTTTAAAATTGGTTTGTTTAAACAAAATAATGGTGGGGGTTGAGAGCCCAGAACACGGTGAAAATAATCAATAGCAAACCAAATACCAATACAGGCTACCGGATATCACTTGGAATCGTGTTATCACTTTCCAAAGTAAACTATTCGACCCTAATGCCTGGGTATCACGAATATCTAGTTGGGATAAGACCAAATGTATGTTATTGAATTAGGCACAAATCAATAACCCTTGCGCATACAAGTGTTTATATTTTATGTATCTCATTCATGCATATGTGATTTCCTATTTATAGGAAAGTACTCATAGCTAGTCAAATGGAATTATGAGGATTAATCGGCCCATTAATCGCCTTATAATTATCCTCATTAAAGCTAATAGTAGTTACATGACCAATTAAACGTGGTCATTAATTAGTTATAACTACCACTTGAATATATCAAAGCCTGTTACAAGTTACTTCCAGCAGCACTAGCAGTAGTAACTCTGCTTAACAGTACTAACATTAATACTAGCAGTATTAACTTTTCCCAACAGTACTAACATAGTATTAACTTTTCCCAACAGTACTAACATTAATACTAGCAGTATTAACTCTGCCTAACAGTACTAACATTAGTACTAGCAGTATTAACTCTGCCTAACAGTACTAACATTAGTACTAGCAGTATTAACTCTGCCTAACAGTACTAACATTCTGAACCTTACCACTATAGAGTCAGGGTGTTCAGGGACCTTATAAGTGTACACTTCGTACCTCCTGACCCATTACCAGGTGTGAACTAATCACACAAGTGCATTAAATTTTCCAACAAACAACACTTATAAACAATATATTATGCATAGTTTAATAAAGTTTAGACTAAAATACACCGTTGGTCCCTAAACTTGGTCATACGCTTCGCGATGGGACAAAGCTGGGCGTTATCATCGCCGGAGGTCCAAAACTTGGGCTTTAAATGCCAAACTCGTCCCTTGACCAGGATTGCCATAGTCAACTTTAATTTTCTGGATTTCCTTCGAGGGTATAATAGACCATTCACAATTTTGACCCAACATAGTTAAAATCTAACCCAACCTTCAACCATATTTGTACCGGCAACACACAACATTGAACCCTAAAATACAATCAACACACAACATTGAACCCTAAAATACAATCAACACACATTCTACCCAAAGCAAAAAAACTATAATGGCACAAAACGATAAGGGGAAGGCTTTGTTGAGTTCGTTGAGGAAAGAAGACTGCCCAAATGAAAAGGATTTGGGTGTTAAGAAGGAGAAGGAAGAGGCTGACATCGTGTTATCAAAGTTTAACGATTTGGGAGAAATGATTAAAAATATGGAAATTTTGTTTAAATATCTTAAGGAAAGGAAGGAAATGAAGGAAAAGGATGATAGGGAGAGTTGTGGGTGTAACTAAGTGTATGTTTAGATAATATTAAACTTTGTAGTTGTTGAGAACATGAAATCGATGAATAAAAATTTGGGTTCTTATGTAAGTAATTGTGTTTGGTTGTGCATTGTATCTGCTTGAAATCATTTTGCATTTCTTAATAGGTTTAACTTACTCAAGTCATACCACAATAGTAAGTTACAATTTTTTGCCTTTCATAAGTTTGTTTGACTTGGGTAAGTCAAAATTCAAAATGTTACAATTTGAGACATTGGGCGTGTTCAGTCCCACTGTCAACACTAACACCAAACCAATTTCTTCCTAAACAATACACCATTGTCAATACATTATTATTTAGTGCTAAAGCGTTTGCATTTTCAACACATATTTTTAAACCACTGCCTTTGCTTTTGCTGATACGGGGGTGTTTGGTTTTGCTGATAAAAGGGGCTGTTTGGTTTTGCTGATACAAGGGGATGTTTGGTGATATATTATGATTTAGTGCTAAAGCATTTGCATTTTGAACACATATTTTTAAACCACTGCCTTTGCTTTTGCTGATACATGGGTGTTTGGTTTTGCTGATTCAACTTTTGCTGATAAAAGGGGCTGTTTGGTTTTGTTGATACAAGGGGATGTTTGGTTTTGCTGATACTAATTAGACTAAAATACACCCAATATCACAATACAATAACAGATTAAATACATAAAACTTAGATGATATTTTATCATTAATATAGTCGGTTAAAGATCAGAAACAACTACATCAAACCAAGACCAACAACTAAACAAAAGATCCAATTTACATACCCTTTTTACCAACCTATATTTCCAAAACTAGCACCCAAAAGACCGCATTAATCTACCTCCATGAAAAACCCAAAATTCAGGCATTATGTTCAGTCATTTTCTTAACAAAACCTTCGTTGGAACGAATAGCTTCATCAGTTTGACCAATAATCTGTATCAATTGAACAAGTTGGTGTGTGTGCCTCAATTGGATTTTCCTCAGCGCATCCAAACAGTCAAACGCTATTCCCCAAGGTCCCAGAGCTTCGTTCTCTTCGATCAGCTCCCTACGCTTCATGATTCCTCTCTTCAGATGTTCAATGCACTGAAGAACTAGCTTTTTCAAAATCCCTTCTTGTGCAGCCTCTTTTTCAAACCACACAGCCATACGATCATTCAACTTGGATGATCCAGCAATCTCCATGAGTTCATTCAAAATGGGAAAATCTTCCATTGGAAATTGTTTGTGTGTGGAAAAAGTGGTGGATGGGTTTATCGGTTGGTGTGCACAAGTAAAAAGCGTCTCCGGTAAGAGACGGTCAAGGGTCTAATAGTTACTTTTTTTTCACACTCGGTCCCTGAATTTGTCTTGGTTGCCGTTGTCATACTTAAAACTCCCGCCAAATAATCACTTTAGAATACACAATTGGTCCCTCAAGTTGCCAACTTAAGTATACTACAACTTAGTTGTAGATTAAACAACACAAAACCATTAGAAGTTTGACTTTGTTAAGTCAAACTTCTAAAACGTATCAAATTATCAATAAACTCCAAAACAAATATTGAGTAATGGTTTTGCAATATTGACTTTACAAAGTCAAATATTGAGTAATGGTTTTGCAATTTTGACTTTACATAGTGAAAATGCTAATACTATGTACAAAATCGCCATTCACCATTTTCAAGTATTGACTAACTAAAGTAAACTGGAAATGCAGTTTACTTGCTAAAATCAAATTGAAATGGTAAATGAAAGTTTGACTTTCGAATGTCAAACTTGCATCACCTACAATACGCACAAACAACAACATATGAACAAGCTAATTTTAAGCAAACCATATAAACAAATATTGTTCCAAAATACCAAAACTATTTTGCAACATTAATTGTCATAGGGTATTCAACCCATACATAAACTACAACCACTCAAAGAAATCTACCACGGCTGTGGGGGAAGCTCGGTGGAGTTTCAACAGCTTCCTAGCCAACTCCCAGTTCTTCTTGATATTTTCATTCCCATCATGACTCCTATCGCTGAGCCTGATATTGATTGTCTTTAGCGACCGGGAACACGCAAGTATAAAATTTATTAAAGTTAATTCATGCTCTGTTCTAGGAAAAGCTCGAAACACCACAGTCTGTAGCTGGCCATGGCTGAATGTGTTTCTGTCTACAACATTGGGAAAATTTTCCAAAGGTAGAACACTAAGCGTGTTTGCAGCCTGAAAAATCAAATAGTGTTGAGAGATACACAAACATGGCAATTTAGGAATGTTTATTTGCTACATATGCATTACTCCAAAACACTTACTCTGGTATCCAGCATTTTCAAATTTGGACATCCACGAATCATTTCAATGATGAACGATAACATAACAATATTCCCAAAATCGACAAGGGACAGCTTAAGGTTAATCAGGGATACAAAGGGCACATTCATCCTAGAATTATCTTCTCGTATCAACTACAAGAAGTTTTAAAGATTAAATGTCATTACTGTTACACATTTCTTTAACATTGTAAAATCATAAGTGTAAAACTTAAATCGTTCTTACCGTGCAATCATCAAAATCCAATGTAAGAGTCTCAAGGTTTTGAAGTCTTGTTAGGTGAAAGATATCGGATGTTGTGATTGTCGTCACAACATTATAACGACCGAATCTCAAATCTAACTTCCTCAAATTCCTAACTTTTGCAATATCCCATAGTCTCATCTCGTTTGTACTAGGACGATTCATTTTAAGAGACTCAAGTGAGGGACAACCAGCAATAAAGTCCCAAATTGTACCGCTTAGAAAATTGACATGAATCAATTCTAGGCTCAGTAGATTTGGAAAGCCATGAAAATATTCCAAACTAGCCATACCACAAACATGAAGTACCAGATGTTTCAACTCGCTACAAGAGTAAAGTTGGGTTGGGAACGTAACTGGTTCACCATACCAGTTTGTAATAATTAGCTCCTCAATTCCATGCTCAGCCAAAAACAAGAGCCAATCACGAATCTCTTCATAATGAAAGTTGTCTATTCCAAGCATTGATCTTGGCTCTACAACGAAGACGAACTTTTTTATTGGACCCATAAGCCGATTTAAGAGTCTAGTAACAAGCCTCCCATCAAACTCATATGTTAAATAATAAAAGAAATCCTCATCAACTATGACATCGGTGAGCAAAGTCCACTTAGACCTCCAGTTTCGCGCTAAACTAGAGGTTCTCACCGCTTCTAACAAAGGAAACCGATTCAAAATGTTAGTGATCACTACATCTAGCATGTTGCTAATACGATCGATCGACATGGTTTTGTTGGAAGTTGGGTTGGTCTTTTGAGTTCTGGAAATGACGATTTAGATTCGGATTTCGATTTTCAGTTTATCGTTTCTGGATAATGGTGTATTATGATTGGTAAAGTTGTTTGTTGGGTGGGTGTATTGGTTCGCACGAAATTAAATGCAAGCGTATCAGGGAAGAAACGGCTAGTAGGCATAATCACAATTGGTCCCTGGGTTGAAGGTTGGGTCAAAATTGTGAATGGTCTATTATACCCTCGAAGAAAATCCAGAAAATTAAAGTTGACTATGGAAATCTTGGTCAAGGGACGAGTTTGGCATTTAAAGCCCAAGTTTTGGACCTCCGGCGATGATAACGCCCAGCTTTGTCCCATCGCGAAGCGTATGACCAAGTTTAGGGACCAACGGTGTATTTTAGTCTAAAGTTTATATTTATTTGTCTATGTTCATTTATGTTCGATCGTTTATGTTCGTTTAGCGTTCGTTTAGTGTCTTAATGAACGAACATAAACAGCTCATTTTCTTAATAAACGAATATGAACAAGAAAATTCGCCCCGTTTAAGTGTTCATGTCCATTTATTTGTGCAGTTAAAATTAAACGAACGAACATAAACAAGGCTTCGTTCGTGTTCGTCTAGTTCGTTTACAACCCTACTAGCGACTATAGTTTTGGAACCTACCAAATGCATGCCGATTTTATTGATTTAGTTTGGATATATATTTCTGAATGAAAATCATTAAAATAGATTAGCTACAATTTTGTGTAGCTAACTCTTTACAATTTTATGCTTTATGCGTCTTTGAATCCTTTTGTTGGTCCTCGATTATTTTTATGGGTCTTTGAATCATTTTTTGTCAAAAATTGTCGCAAATTGACTACAATAATTATAGCCAAGATATCCTCAACACAAAAATCATGAAATGCTAATCAAGTTTGAGTTTATTTCAATTTTGGTCATCGAAATTCTCTAATTCTGAGTTTATATATGATTATTTTAACCAAAAAAAAAAAAAAAAAAAATTAATGCAAAAATAAAGTTAAATAAAAAAAATTACTTCTCGAAATGATAATTTAACCCTTACCTAATAAATTAACGTCTTTTTAAAAGTTTTTCATATTAACTTCAATCAAGAGTAATAAGATAAACTCGATCAAACTTAATTATTTATTTTTAGCAGGGTGTATTTCATTTCTTGAAAATTCAAAAATCTTGAAAACTTAAAATTTATTTAAGGAAACATAGGATTTGCGGATACACACAAAAATATAAAAGTTAACTTGAGAATACATTAATGTAAAAGTTGACTTGAGAATACATGAAACTGAAACATGACTTATTAATACTAGACACACGTGCATATCAACGTGATTTTAAAGTGATATATAGTTATAATTATAGTTTGGTTAAGTGTATCGTGTAACAAAAATATCACTATAACTATTTACCGCTATAAAATATCGTTACTATGTACGGATACTCGTGTAATTTTATATTAAAAGTAAGTGAAATAAAGAGGACTGTATAGACTTATGCTTTCTTCTTTTCCCAATTCCCGAGTAATTTCCAACTTTGTGCTTGTTTTTGCGTGATTGAAAAAGTATATATTTGTTTTTGTAACTATGTTTCACAATATGCTTCTCAACTAGAAAAATCAAAGAAAATCTATGTTTCCACAATATGTATCACGTCACTGCTATATTGCATGCCACACTTGAAAACGGTATCTGTTCATCTAAATACTTGATAACTTTTTATAATATTGCAAATATAGTCCCTAGTTTTTTATACGTTTTTGTCCGTTTTATCTTTTCATACATTTTCGTTCGTTTTTATACGCTTTCGTCCGTTTTTATACGTTTTCGGCCGTTTTTATACGTTTTCGCCTGTTTTCGCCCGTTTTCTTACGTTTTTGTCTGTTTTTTATATGTTAAATACGTTTTATATGTTTTCGTCCGTTTTTGTGATGTTTTCATACTTTTTTTTATCCGTTTCGTCTGTTTTTATACGTTTTAATCCGTTTTTATACGTTTTCATCTGTTTTTATATGTTTTCGCCTGTTTTGCTACGCCCCGTGCCCGATTTGACAAGAAATTAAAACTTGAAACTTTTTCGCGAAAACACTTTGACTATAATAGACTCTTTGTTACTCTTTAGTAAAACGACAAGAATCTATTACACATTATCCCTTAGAACCACTTTTAAAAGATACTAGACTCAAATACATTTAAAACGATAGGTGGCACGACCACCAACGACTTACGGTTTGTTTTGTACAACATTTAGAAAATTACCAAATCTGAACTGCTGGACCGATATGCCATATCCCAAAAATTGATACGCTGTATCCCCAAAGAGGATACGCCATATCACCTCTAAAATTGATATGCCATATCTCTAAAATAAGATATGCCATATCTACCCATATCTCTAAAATAAGATATGCCATATCTACCCATATGTTACAGAAACAGTTGCAGAAAACCTGCATAAACTCAACACTCACCCACAATTCATTTTGACCTTAATACATCAGTATCACTTGTACCAAAACACTCATTTAATATTCAAAGTATGTCAAACCATAATACACGACAAATAACCCGTTTGACTCCAAAATGGGTATAAGTAGACAATAATCCAAACACCCCATTAAAACATAACACTTACACTCTAACCATTTCTATAAAATACCATTTGACAACGTAGTTACTTGAACGACCACACCATAAACTTTGACACCTGACGACATACATACAAATCATTTAGAATTCTCGGGGGTACAACATTGAATTTGAGCTCGGTAATTCTACCTAAGCTCCTACTTACAAACAAACATTCTAAACCGCCTTCCAAATCTAAGCTTCAATCCAAGCTATAGCGTCATCACCAAAGAACCTACAAAATCATCAACATCTATAATGTAAGCATAAAGCTTAGTAAGTAAAATGAGCATAACATACTATTACACATCAAACAAACATATAGGCATCAAGTACATCAAAACACTAAATCTTAATAAAACACATAACCATCAACTTACACTATAACACCAAGTTGTCACCTTAAGCTTATTTGTCACATTGAACTAGTCGTCACATACCTTATATAGCTCCACAATTCTAGTATAATTCGGCTAGTTATTCCAAACAAGCTTCTTAATAAATCTTAGTCCAAACTACTATAATTCAAGTCTCCTATTACTTCACACAAAACATACATAACACTTGTATGTTAGAAATCGATATAACGACCTGTTATCATCATTTTACTTACCTCAAATCTAAGCTATAATAACAAAGCACCATCATCATTATCATCATCCTTCTTGCATCCTAAGCCAAAGTCACATAAGTATAAACACTTAAGCTTACATTAAAAATACTATAGATATGGTTCATACAACCATAAGCTCACCCATTAACATCTTAATTCGTCATACAATCATATATTGATTATATGATAACCAAGCCATGAAATTACTAATCTTAAAATCATATAAAACTCATTCCATGATTGCCATAACCTTTAATTAGCTTAAAACACCTTTTTACCCAATTCCCCTAAATTAGGGTTCATAAACCCTAATTCCAAATTCGTTAATCAAACACTAATTAATCATCAATTAACTTAACTATTTGTACTAGGGATTATCCTAATGGATTGTCATATTTAATTCCTCCAAAACCATCTCAAGCTCATCTCCTTCTCTTCTCTCTCTCTCTCTCTCTCTCTCTCTCTCTCTCTCTCTCTCTCTCTCTCTCTCTCTCTCTCTCTTATAAATTATCACCCAAACACACCCACACTGATAAGTGTGGATAAAACAGAGCTTAAGATATATCAACTCAGTGATGACTCATCAAAAAGGGCTTATTAGTCCTTTCCTTTTTAGCCGACTTAAGTCAATTCGCCGTATTGGCTATATTGGATACACCGTATCCAATCTTAGAATAAGTCTGCTTTACTAAGAGACCAATACGTCGTATCCATATCTATGGATACGACGTATCCAAGCTCTGCTACCAATACTCCGTATTCCCATTTATGGATATGCCATATCCAAGCTAATCTCAATACACCATATTCAATCTTTTCCAATACGTCGTATTGGAGCTACATCAGACTTATACTTATTTTCCACACTTATCTAAACAATTATTTATCCTTAGTCAACCCCCTCCTAAACTTGGTCAATTACATCTAGGCTCATACCCGTTTGAAAACGGGTTTCGGGTGTAACACGTTTTCTTACGTTTTCGTTCGTTTTTATACGCATTCGTCCGTATTGTATACCTTTTCAGCCGGTTTTATACGTTTTCGTCCATTTTTATATGTTTTATAAGGTTTTCTAACGTTTTTATTCGTTTTATCCGTTTTTATATGTTTTCATATGTTTTTTATCCGTTTTTATACGTTTGTATCTGTTAGTAAGGTCCCTTTTTATTATTTAGTTATTTTTTTTTAAATATTTATTTAACTATTAATAAGTAAAAAGAGATAAATAAATATAAAAATGAACCTTATTAACGGATAAAAACGTAAGAAACAATATATAAACATATAGAGACGTAAGAAAAACTTATAAAAACGGACGAAAACGTATAAAAGCGTATGAAAACGGGGGAAAACATATAAAAAGGAATGAAAATGAATAAAAATGGACGAAAACGTATAAAAACGGATACAAACGTATGAAAATGGACGAAAACGTAAGAAAACAGGCGAAAACGTATAAAAACGGACAAATACGTAAGGAAAACGGTCGAAAACGTATAAAAACTGCGAAAACGTATAAAAATGGATTAAAACGGACAACATGTATACAAATAATTAGTGACTAAATTCTGATACCCCACAAATCACATGGACCTTATTTATAAGCATAAAATGGTATTTATGTCATTTCAGCTATCTAAACATCCACTTGACGGTCAAACTAACAAATATAATGGTCAAAGGACCAAACCCGTTACGGCCTTATGGCTCAAAACAACAGGAAGAGGATCCAAAAAGGAAAAAAAAAGAAGAAGTCTATGGACCATTGTTGTTATACCCGACAAACCACAAGGACGATTTAAGTAATTAACTCTAATTTTTCTAAGAGTAAACTACACCATTCGTCCTTGTGGTATGCGTTGATCGACAAGTTTCGTCATTTGACAAAAAAAATGCACCGTCCATCCTTAACTGCGAAACGTTATGTATCGTTAGTCCCTCACTCTAACTGGCATGACTAACGGTCGTTATAACTTATCCACTCGAGAGTATTTCAGTCTTTTCCCACCCATAAGGACCAACGGTGCAATTTTATCTCGAATTTTTTTTTCACAAATTTTTTTTCCGAAATTTTTTTTCCAAAATTTTTTTTCCCAAAAATTTTATTTTTCAAAATGTTTCCCCCCAAAATCCTCGTATGTAAAAAAAAACGTCACACGTGAAAAAATTATTAGAAATTCATTTTTCGAAATTTTTTCACATATGAAGAAAAATGTGAAATTTTCGTCATATGTGAAAAAAAATTCACATGTGACGGAAAAAATTACCAAATTTTTTCACATGCGACGAAAAAAAAATTTGAAAACACAAAAATTAAAAAAAAAAAAAATCAAAAATTCTTTTTCGAAATTTTTTTTATAAATTTTTGTCTGTTTCGATACGTTTTCATCCGGTTTCATACGATTTCGTCCAGTTTTCTCACGTTTTTATTCGTCTTTATCCGTTTTTGTACGTTTTCTTTCGTTTTAATAACGTTTTTATGCGTTTTTGTCTGTTTTTATACGTTTTCATCCGATTTTGAACTAATGGCTAATATAAGTTAACCAATTTTTCTAAGAATTTCCAAAAAAAATTCAAAAAATTTTCACAAATTTTTTTTTTCGGAAAATTTTTTTCGAAAAAAAACATTTTGAAAATTTTTTTTGAATAATTTTTTTTACGATTTTTTTTATTTTTTATTTTTTCGAATTTTTGTGTTTTCAATTTTTTTTGTCACACGTGAATTTGTTTTTCACATATGACGAAAATTTCACATTTTTCTTCATATGTGAAAAAATTTCGAAAAAAGAATTTCTAATAATTTTTTCACATGTGACGAAAAAAAATTTCACGTGTGACGAATTTTTTTTTTCACAGATATTTTTGGGAAAAAAAAAGATTTGGAAAAAATTTTCGAAAAAAAAAATTTGGAAAAAAAGGTTTTTGGAAAAAAAAAATTCGGAAAAAAAATTTCGGAAAATTTTTTTTTTTGAAAATTTCGAAATTACACTGTTGGTCCTTATGGGTGGGAAAAGACTGAAATACCCTCGAGTGGATAAGTTATAACGACCGTTAGTCATGCCAGTTAGAGTAAGGGACTAACGATACATAACGTTTCGCAGTTAAGGATGGACGGTGCATTTTTTTCGATCAAAAGACGAAACTTGTCGGTCAACGCATACCACAAGGACGAATGGTGTACTTTACTCTTTTTCTAATCAAAAGTACATATATTGAAAAAGAATCATAGACGATAAACTCCCAATTCCCATTTCTCCAACCCTGTTTTCTTCTCTACTCATTTCTAACTTTGTTCAGCTCAGCTAAACACTAATGCCCGACATGTACGGAGAGATGAAATTAACTGTCATCTTGTTTCTACAGCTCATTTGATCCAACCAAGCTGCTTATTTTTTCGGTAAGACGTACACCAATGTATCTTCTTTGTTTTTGGTCTTTGATTGAATAGGTTTTTGTTAACATAATTAAATTTACTTCCGACACGCTGTTTTTTTTACTTAATTAAACGTCTAACCTGTTTCATTTCAAATTTAAATAAACAATTTTACTTCCTACACTTTGTTTTTACTATTAATCATTTTTCTAACAAACTCGATCATCATATTCTGTTTAAAATTTTGCATTTCTGTTATAAACTCATTATTTTAACCTTTCATAATCAAGAAACCTGTAACCCATTTATCATATCTTGCTCTGTTATTCATCAAATAAAAAAGGCGGGAAAACCAAGTTTAAAAAAAAATAAGCTTTTGGTTATCGCAGTTGAAGCAACTTCTGCGTTGGGTTCTTCATGGCCCAATCTTTCGAATTTTGTTCAAAATGTTGTTAAGTAAGTTTGATTTTTTATAAAAGTAATTTTTTTGGGTTTAAAGATTTGCAATCTTTTATGTTTTATAAGTTCGTGATCAGGGTTTTTGTTAAAAGTATATTTGAGATACTGTAATACAGATTTGACTGTTGAGGTCAAAGTTGCAATCTTTTTGGTTTGATAAGTATATTTAAAGAATATTGAGATATGAATATTCATCTTTGTGTAGATTATATTCATAAGTGTCAAAAAGCGAATCTTGATTAACAATTTGTAGTCATTTGTTTATTTGTGTAGATTATATTCGTAAGTGTCAACAAGCGAATCTTGATTATATTCATAAGTGTCAAAAAGCGAATCTTGATGAACTGCTCTAATGTATTCGGACTTAAAAGTAGTTGGAAAATCCTTCTTCAATGGCTTTTTCAGTTACTAATGTCAGATATTTTGAGAACGAGTGTCTCGTGATTGAATGGACGAATATTAATTTTTTGTTTTTTTGTGATGTTAAATTTTTTTAATAAGTAAACTGGTTGATTGAGTTACGTTTATTTAAATTTTAACCTCCTTCAAAAATAGTTGCTTCTTAACATTTCTTCTAAATATTATTTGGTTTATTTCTGTGCAGATCGGTTTGCGCTAATGGAAAAGCCAGGGTAAGGAGTTGGTTGTCTAGGGAGTGGGGTTTTGATGCCATGCGTTACCTTTAAATATAGAATATCAAAATGAACCGTTATGTACTGTATACATTTGATTATCTTGATGCAACAACTCATTAAGCTACCAATGCAGGTTGAAGATAACCAGATTGTCGATGATGTTGCGCTTTCCCTTGTGGTATTCGGCGCTCACGGACCAAATAGCCGTGAGTCAATGTTCTCTATGTCTTTTTTAACATTGGGATTTGCCATTGTTTATTAATCATTTATTTATTTATGTTTGCTGTGTGCAGCTTATTTGGTATATCAAACTGATTGGACGAATGACTTCAAGTGTTTCTTTAAGTGGTTATCGGCTGTAGAATTCAGTTCTGATGTTTATCATGAGACAGTTGCCATTGCCAGGGGACTTACTCAAGTTCAGTTGGTATGTACCATCCTCTCCAAATAAGCTATTTCTTTATTTGCTAGTTTTTGTTGAATTGGTATAAACTAACTATACAAATTTTTATAATGACCAGGCGTATGATCATCCGCCTGTGCTAGTTGAAGGCCTAGAAAAACACTGCATTCTTGTTGCCTCTAGCAACCCAGAAGATCAACTTCTTACTGCAGAGACAGTCGCTGAAAGTTTTCTACATGTAGTAATTCAAACTGATTACATTGAGCGTGCTCCTTTATATCTAAGCATAACATGACGTTAATCCTTTGCTTTCCATTTTTTTTTTTGCAGAATTCTATTTCAATATCATTGATATGTCCAACACCACATCCCAAGCTCGAAGCAATTTACATTGCGGTATTTATCTAATTGTCGTCTTTTATAAATATATGTGTATTCCCAACTCAATAAGTACTACATCTATAGATAAATATTTGGGAGTTTATGAATCAGTGATGATTAGTCCAAAGATGAAGAATTACTACTTGCAACGTATGTTTGACTTTTTGAAGTCAAAGTTGCAACCATTTGATTCTTTTGGTTAGATTAATGGCAAGAATTATGCGTTGTTTTTAGTTAGGAGTTATGTGAATCAGTGACAATTAGTCCAAAGACTACTAGTTCTTATATGTGCTTGCCATTTCGAGGTCAAAGTCTCATTCTTTTGATTCTCTTTGGTCCGATTGGTGGTAAAATTTATGCATTGGTGTTGATTGGGGTTTGGGAGAAAACTTTGGGAGTTATCTGAATCATTGATGATCAAGTTTATATGTTTGACTCTCTTTTTTTTGTCGGAGTTGCAAATTGAGATTATGTGAATTAGTATCTCGTTATAGAAAGAGTAATAGCTTTTCAAATGTGTTGCTTTTGAGGTCCACTTTTGACTTGGAAATCGACAAATTGTTATTAAGTACGCATTTGTAAAAGAAAAGGTACACATATTGGTTTGCTAAGTATGCATCTTGGTACTAGATATGAAAAACTGAATTCATGTTTGCATTTGAATGCTTATGATTAATGACACTTTTGTTAGATCAATATTGATTGATATATATGCTTATTTCTTTAAATTATATGGATATTTTTTAAAGAAAGGTGTGTCTGCTTCATATTTGAAAGTAAGTAATTACTAGAGTGGAACAAACTGACTCAAAGTTATAGCAATTTTATATTCGAAAGTAGTATGTAATTGTAGTGTCCAGGTATAGCAATTTCAAATACTTGTAGCAAAATTAGTTTAAATGTCACTCACTAATTTTAGCTCTTGTCTCAACATGCTTGGTCGTACATTCGCAAGATCCAACTGTGGATTATATACCTAACTGTAAGATTGTAACAACTTCTGTCACTTGCAAGATAATCTTTGGACTGTTAGATTGGAAACTACAAAAGTATATTATTGTATTTGTTGTTGATTTGATTTTGCTTTTTAAATGCATTGATTGACCATTTGAGATCAAAGTTGCAATCTTTTGACTCTTTTTTGCCAGTTCAGTGGAAAGAGATTTTTGTTGCCTTGAATTAGGTTTGTTAATTGATAATTTGGGAGTTACATGAATCAGTGATAATTAGTTAAACATTACTAATTGTGATATATTTCTGACTTTTTGAGATCAAAGCTGCAACCTTTTGACTCCTTTTGGTCAGGTTAGTGTGTGTGTGTATTGATTTTGATTACTCGTGTGTACAGGCTAAAAGGAACAAGTCTGCAATTGATCAGAGTATATGTCTTGAGAAAATCGAGTCAGGATATACGTTTCTCATCTCAGACGATCTTATAGAAGCTTGTCCTTATCTTTCAAGTTACTCGGATCTGCTTGCAAATAATCCTACAAATCAAAAGAGTCTTACTGATATATCACCAGAAAGGGTCCAATCTCTTGCACCTTTAGACGATCCGTTCTGTCTTTTTCCAGTGTTGGACGGACCTCCTCCATTATTAGACAATCAGCATTTTAGCGATTTGATTTCAGACAAGTCATTTGACCATGGTTCTGAACGGGTCCTATCTTTTGCACCTTTTGATGACCCGCTCTGTCTTTCTCCGCTTTTGGACGCACGTCCCCCATCTTTAGATGACGAGCATCTATATTTGGTTTCAGACGTGCCATTCGACTATGATTTTGAAACATCAGATATTGTAAGACCCTTTAAACAGTACTATTGTTTGTATGATTTTATGGTATATACCATTTCTTGTTTAAGTTTTGATGTATTTGAATTTAAATTGCTTAGGTTCCTTCTGCTGTTAGATGTGATGAGTCCGAACAAGCGCAATCATCTACTGTACCACAATCAGCACGTGGTGATCTTGTAAATCCATGGGATGTAAGTGATTTTTTTTTTATTTGTATATTTTGTTAATAATCTCTTAACAGCTTATTTATCGTATTCAAGTTATTAATTAGTCTTCTTGATGCAGATAAACTTGTCTACAAGACACCCTTGTTTGGCCGCTACTCACAGGTATGATAGAAATTTTTGCCAACTGCAATTAGAAGAGGGATACGTAACTAGCCCACTCAATTCATGGGTTCCAAATATATTGCTTTTGTTTCAACAAACTGTTGACTTACATTATCACGATGATGGATTGTCTTTCATCAAGTTTTCTTCTTTTTGTGTTGTAATTTATCTGTTTATATATGCACCTATTCAGATATTGCTATTACAATGTTATCATTTGGAAATTTTATAATACAGAACTTTTCAAATGATGCCTAGAAGACATCTCAGCGCATTATAATTTCCTCTTAGGGATAGAAGGCTTGTTTACAATAGTGTATTTTAGTAGTTTATATTATGAACGTTATACTCATTTGAGTGACTGTGTCATGGACTTATGGTTTAAATAATGCAGACCTTCATGGTTGATCGACAGCAGCATGATTGCAACAATGATTAGAAGTGCATCTGGTTCATGTAATCCAGAACATATCAATTGGAAAAGTAACCCCACTAAAGCATGCCCAAACTGCCACCATATCGTCGGCAACAGTGATGTAATTTTTGTCTTCTAACAGTCGCACAGAGTCATTTTATTCTTCAGTGTTAGTTACTCGTCCCATTTAAATCATTTTACTGATTTTATAATCTCCTAATTTGTCTGTTACCAGAGTAATCAAGCATGGCCAGGGTTGCCTCGTGGGCTGAAATTTGACCCGTTGGATCCTGAAATCATTGAGCATTTACTTGCTAAAAGTGGTGTTAATGGTTTTCCGCCTCACCCTTTTATTGATGATTTCATTCCAACGGTTAAAGAAGCTGATGGGATCTGTTACACTCACCCTCAAAAGTTGGCAGGTACATGAAATTTCTGGCTTTCTATCTTGCTAAATATAATAATTCAGATTGTCTTTTTTTGCTCCTTTATTTTTGAAGATATGAGCATAGTAGAGGGTGTTGGTGTTCGTTTTATGTGATTATCAGTTTATTGCAACATGAAGTCGCAATAAGTATCTAGATTTGATCGTTTTGGGGTTCTATGTTCATTGTTTTGATAACTAGTTTCATAGCACTGCAAAAGAATTACGTAGTATCATTTAAAGCTAAAACTAGAGTTGCACTTTTTTTACCCATGATTTTGCCCATAAAAAAATGTTATTGTAGTTGATTAAAAATATCATTTTTCTTAACACTTGGATAAATCATTATTTGATTATTACAACTTCAAACACAAAACACCACTTAGCAACATGTCTGGTTTGATTGCTTCTCTAAATCTGATTATTCAAATACACATTATCAATTCCAAAACGTATATTGAAGCACTACTCCCCGAGTCCCTGTCTTCTGAAAAATGAAGTTGCCTATAGTTTCTTAAAAAGATATTGCAACTTTCATGGGACAGACAAGGATTATAGGCTTTTTGAGGTTTTCAGTTTGTATAGTCTGTTAAATGGTCTTTTTCTCTTTTGTTTTTGTTTCAGGAGTGCTACAAGATGGAAGTGTATCTCACTTTTTTCATAAAGCATTCAAGATGCAAAGTACTGGAACTAAGAAGCGTCGTAAGATACACGGTGATGATCTTGGGGGATTCCGTTGGAACCAAACGGGCAGAACAAAATGTCGTTTTACATGGGGTTCAACATGGGGGTAAAAAGATTATGGTTCTTTATGCTAGCTTCTTGAAGGGTGTGAAAGAGAAGACCAATTGGGTAATGAACCTATATCATTTGGGCACAGAGGAAGATGAGAAGGAAGGCGAGTATGTGATCTCAAAAGTCTTTTATCAACAACAAACACAATCAAATCCAGATGGAAAAGATGAAGACACGGGTCTCAAACAAGTGCTCACTGAAACTTACGCTGATCCTGCTCAGGTAATATTATTTTTAGTGGGTCCTGTTCAGTGGGTGTTTGGCAATTGGCATTGTGCTTAACTGATTCTAGTCATTCGATTATCACTTACAAAACGTATTGCTAAATACCCTCTTGTATGTAATTTGGCAAGCTTTGTTGTTGTTGTTGTTGTTGTTGTTGTTGTTGTTGTCTAATATGGAAAATGATATAAAATAACTACAGATTTCTTATTGGTTATATAATTCTTAATTGTAGCGTGAGATTGGGCCTGTTTCTGAGGCCGCTCTTGAGACTTCTAGTGTAGAGAGGAACAAAAATGTTAGTCAAGGTGGAGATGATCACACGACAGAAGAAAATCATGGTTCTGCGGAATTACAGGGTAATAATCATAGCCAGGGTGGACAAGAACGGAGATGGTGATGATTGGTGAATCGGTAAGGAATAAGTCTACGACTTCTAACCCTATACTATATGTCTGACTTCTTGTAAGTAAAGTTGCAACCTTTGAACACTAGTTCTGAAGTTAGGGAGCTGCATTCATTTTAATAATTTTTGTTTCTGAACATTTTGTAAGACTGACAACTCCTATCACTTTCAACAATTCTATTTGGTCTGTTAGGTTGGAAACTACAAAAGTATGTTTTTGTATATGTTGTCCTTTTGATCTTGCTTTTTCTATATTTTTCTTTCTGCATCTATTGACCATTGACAAAGTGTGTAACACTATCAATGATTCTTGGCCTCGTTTAGTGAATTCGACTAAACTGATGCTTGACACTTATAGTTGAATCTGTGACACAAGCTGAAAGATTTACTTCTTGTAACATGTGTTTGACTTTTTGAGGTAGAAGTTTTAATCTATTGACCCATTCTAGTCAGATTAGTGGATTGTATTGGTTTAAATTAAGTTTTGTCATAGGTAATTTTTGGGAGTTTATGAGTCAGTGATAATTAGTCGAAACTCGAAAGATTGAGATTACCAATTCTAGTATATGTTTGCCTTATGAAGTCAAAGTTGCAAACATTTGACTCTTTTTGGTCAGATTATTTGGTAGGAACTTTGTGCTGGTTTAATTGGGAGTAATGTGAATCAGTGATGATTAGTCCAAACTTCAAGGACTGGTCCTTATGCTTGACTTTTTTGAGGTTAAGGTTTCAATCTTCTACTCATTTACATTTAAATAACAAAAAAATTTATAAGTTATAAACGAAAAATAATAAAAGTTTGAAGATTTGGGGATTAAACATAATGTTTTGAAACCCGGTTCTACCTGGGTGGTTCAACCGGTTGAACTGTTTCGGTCGAAAAATGGGTCGATTTAAACCGGGTCAACTTTCCGGGTTGGGTCGAAAACATGTCAAATTAAACCGGGTCAAGTCGACGGGTTTGAAACGTCCCGGGTCAACCCGGTTTTCGATTTGTATTAATAGTTTCCTTTTGAAATATATGTTTTCAACATTTTCTTTTTTAGTTTCAACTTTTCACTTTTCAGTTTTTCTTTCGGGTACCCTGTGACGATTAACCGGAGAAATAGATCTCGATGAGGCGTGATTCACCATTTTGTATCGGTTTCACCGGATACTCTCTGGTTCGTTTTCGGATGGCTTTTGTTGGTTAGCCGAACTGGTATCGACACCGATTCTGTGTTGAACCCGTTGGTCCCGTCCGGTTTTCAAAACTATATGTATCATCAACTTGTTAGATTGTATGAAGCTTTATGTGTTTATTAATTTGTATAATGTGTATAATAACGGGTCCTCTCTGGTTCGTTTTCGGATGACTTTTATTGGTTAGCCGAACCGGTGGCGACACCGGTTCCTGGTTGAACCAGTTGGTCCCGTCCGGTTTTCAAAACTATATGTACCATCAACTTGTAAGGTTGTATGAAGCTTTGTGTGTTTTATTAATTTGTATAATGTGTATAATAACATGTACTTTTCATTTTAGGGTGTTTTAAAAATAACATTAATTAGTGTGTATAATTATTTTATATGGATTATGTTGTAGCTTGTTTAAATTATACATTATGAAAATTTTATTGTACCTTTTAGTAAGTGGTGTTTTAATTGGTTGTATTTAATTTGGTAGATATGCTTTTAATTGGTTATACAATATGAAGAAATTATTGTACTTTTAAGTAATGTGGTGTTTTAATAAGATTATTATTTACACTGTAAATTTCTCTCACCTATGACCATTTTTAACTTTCAACATTCTACTTTGACCGTACACCCTTTATATGTAGTGTAACATATTGGATTTCACAAACACACTAAACCATAAGATCAAATAGGCGTATTATGAGTTCTAGAGAGAGAAAGTTAGAGGTTTAGGGAACTTTAGTGAGAGAAAGAAAAATCTTATTATGAGCTCCAACTCTCTACCTTGGGAGGTAGAGAATATTTATAGTCATTACATAAATCGCCACCTATCGGGCTGTGGATCAGGCATACAGTGGGTAAAGACCCGTCCGTCCTCCACGGTGTTACTTAAACTAAATACTACTTAACTTATAATAATCTACGACTATGAGCTTTCTAACGATTACATATACTTGAGGTGACCGACTCTTTAATACATGGATTTACTAAATCCTAACAATCTCCCCCTAAGGGAGGTCACCTCAAGATCACCTCAAACATACATTGAATACAAACAGATTTTACATAAAGATTGTTCTTGCATTCTTGTTACTGTTCTTTGCTCTGAAGCCCGTAGTCATTGATTCTTCATTGATGCATGTTTGGATAGCCCAAGTGGAGGTCTTTATCTGATCCACGTGATGATGAGTTTTGAGCTAGCTTTAAGATCATCAGCAATAATACATCTCTAACTCTTCCATTGTGGTCTTGTGACTTATGAACCGACATGCTCACATTCTGGATCATGATATATTCTCATCAGAGTAGCGGAAGTTTTCGTTGATTCATGATATTGGCAGCAGCGTAGCAGAAGCTTGGAGTGATAATATCAGAGTCATTGATGCACTAATCATGATTTCTTTCGAGATGAATGTGTTGAGTGAGCATGCGGTTATGGATTGACCGCATCATTCTGATCAGCTGCAAACGTAGGGCGTACCTGCATAAAACATTTAGCAATAAAGTGCACGAAAGTGTCTTTGGTCACTTTCATTGAATTGAGGTACACGGCCCACGGTTCCCCGTTGATCAGTACAAGTACTGCCTGTGATCAGGTATAATTCCGAAGAATTTCCTTGACAGGGTTTCGCAGCTGCTCTAGCTGTTCTCAAACCGGAACGTCTCAAAGAAGACAACACGGAGTGAGTGAACCAGCGAATAGAGATTCACTGATTGATGAAAAGAAATTTGAAAAACAATCATGTATTGCTCAATAGAAATTGTTTTTGCAATACAACGAAGGTTTTAATGAAAATCAATTATCAATCATAAACACCTTTTGATTTGAAATATTCGAACACGGTCGATGTGCTAAAGAAAAGAGTTTTTAAGCATAATGACCGGTTTTTCAAAGGTATCCGTCAATCCATAACCTGAACCAGGATTGATTCAAAAGATTGAATCGCCCCATTGTTTCTGTTCAGTTGTCACATGGTTGATCTATAGAATAGATCTCACATGCCACCTACCAGGAGCTTGTTTGATGTTGGCTCCATAAGGCTTTCCATCTTCATTGTGAATATGTATGCATATCACTCGGATGTTCTGGCAATACCACAAGGATAATGCGTAGGACTCAAGATATAATCTCTCTTTCCACATTGTGTGAAACAGAGAGTCTTCATTGAACGTGTCCTAAGGAGATTTATTGATGATCTCGTGGCTCTAGACTCAATTTGTGCATATTTGGATCCTGTGCCGGAGACTAGGGAGAGGGTCTCCTTCTTCAATATCAACAATCTCTAAGAGAAAGTCGATATATTATGTTGGTTCCCCGTGAGAATGAAACAAGACCTTTTAAGAGGAACTTGAGTGGTTTGGGAAGTTGAAGTGCAGTGCGTCACTGGGTCCATGACGTCTTGTCTTCAATACCGATGTTACCTTGGTAACCACCAGTAGCATATGAATTGAACCCGGTATCTGCCCTAAGGTTGAATAATTGGAGGGCTATTTGTTTTCACCCTTTTCTCATTCAATTCTTTTTCATTCTTCAACCCCTTCTGTGCTTACCGAGACTTCATAGCTAGAACCTTGTTGGGTTTATTCAAGTACTAGCTCAGACTCAGTCCGCACTCTTCCCATGTCTCATTTTTCTCCTTTTTTCAATATACCTAAGGACTTCTACACTATCTAGTGGATTGTCCCTGGGTAGATCCCTCCGGTTCTGGCGGATCATGGGAACAAATACCTAACCTTATCATCCTTATATCACCATACATAAAGTAAAGTTGTTCGGTCTATTTGGTATTGTTCATCTGCCATTGGAACCAATTGAAAACCATTTGAAAATCAATCCAGCTACTTGTGATATATTATCAAAGCATTTTGTACCTGAATTGTTTTTGATATTTTTAGAACAAGAACTCCCCCTCAACATGTACTTCATATATTTGAAATTGTTTTAGCACACGGAGGCAAGAGGAAGAATTAACTTCTTTGATTTCCATTTTCTAAAAGATATCAACAACACTTCCTTGATCAAAACAGGTAGATAAAGCATATAAGGGAAGGATGGGGTTTTCATAAACTTGCTCCCCCTGAATATGTGCCTTGAGGTTTGAAAGAGTTTTGCACATACAAGAGGGAACCTGCACATTGAAATAAATTGATCACGTTTCAGATCTTTGTGGTTTAAGATAGATGCTCCCCCTCAACATGTGCATGGAAAATTTGAAATCGTTTGGCACATGTGGGAAGGAGAGCTTGTACATCCTTATAAAACCATTTACCGAATTATCAGATTAAATCAAATTTAAATCACAAATTCTCCCCCGATCACAATTATCAAATCATTTGATATTTGTGATCTCTGTAGATTTAAATTGATTTTGAAAGCTTTTAAGGAGAATTGTGACTTGATTATGAAAACGTTTTATCTGATAAGGATCGGATTTTAAGACTTTAAACTCCATTGAATAAACATGCATGATTATCTTTTGAAAACAATTGTATGACAAATAACTTTTTGATTTAATTGAAATCATTCTCCCCCTCAATCAATGACATAAGTTGTTGATTGAGAGATAGATATTTTGACAAACTTTTAAGTCCAGATGATTATCAAAAATAGAGTCCGAGTTATTTTTCAAAACAACTAGTTTTCATTAGATAGTAAGGATTAGTTTAAAGAATCAGAGCAAGAGATTTGAAAACCAAGATAAAGTATGGCTCTATTCTATCTTTGAAAAACGGGTTACTGCCTGAAATGACAATAAACCATAGTTTCTCTTTCTCTCATTTTTTTTTAATGAGAATTCGAACAACATCTAAAGTCCCGTGTCATTCTTTGAATGACAGCATCAAGACCGTAGATATTATCGAATCGAGAAAAACATGACAAAAAGACAATATTTTTTGAAGAATTTTCGAATTTTTCAAATTTTTATGGATTTTGAAAGTTTTATATTTTTCTATTTGATTTTTGAAGGTTTTATAATTTTGTATTTTGTTTTTCGAATAAATATTTACAAGAGATAAATTAGTTTAAGAGGATGATGAAATGAGTACCGAGATAAAGATATCGTTCAACACGTTGTAGAAGAAAGGAATCAACATCTCTTAAACTTTCGCCACCAAATCATTCGAGGCTTCTAAGAAAATCGTCTGAACATGAGCCTTCTCAATATGAATCTTTGGTAGCTTCCCCCCAAACCGACAAGCATCGAATAAAGACCATTTCCCTAAGAAGTAGAGTTGAAGACAAAGCGGTCTCATTGAATGAAGCTCAACACCCCGAAGAACTTGAGAGCACCGAAGTAACAAGTTGAAACATTGATCGTCTCAGCAGTGGTTATCAAATCCGAAATAACTGATTAAGACCGATCACATGAACCTGTTGTGTGTTCCCGATGTACACATTACTCTTCGAGATTGACCAGTTGTCAATTCAGGGGAACAATATATCAACATCTTCATTTTACCAAGTGCATTCCAGTTATCTTCCATATTACCAATCAGCCCATAATGTACACAAGTACCCAATCAGAGTAGAGACAACGACATCACAGTAACTGGTTGAATCACTGATCTTCTATGCAGATGTCAACTCTGGAATAACTGATTAAGCTCGATCAAGTGATCATGTTGTGTGTCCCTGATGTACACAAATCTCTCTCCAGATGGTTGCGATCTCATCGAAATCATCATTACATAGTGTACATGAAGCAGTAACCAGAATCACTTTATCATAATCAAATCGAAGATGTCGATAAGCAATATCATCTCACGCTCCAAATATTCTTCTCATATTTCTTCCTACTGAAAGCTGAAGTAACACATACCAAAAGTCTCCAGAGACCATTTCCCCCAAATAGTTGGAATAATACATCCTTCCCCCAAATAGTTGGAATAATATATCCTTCCCCCAAATAGTTGGAATAATACACCAAAGGCTACGAGTTAAACACTGATTTTCTCTACGGTTATGACCATTGTCTTTCCGGGATAACTTCAATCAGGTAGAAGTGTTAGGTTCATCATGTGTACTCGTTGTGCTTTTAGATATATGTCTCCTTCCCCCTTGCTGGTTTTGATACCTCAGAATCAGCAACACATCATTCATACCAAATATTTTTGAAATAGAGAAGAACAAAAATTAGCTCAAATGAATCTTGTGAGAATCAATTGCTATAGAAACTCTCTCTGGCTATCTTTATCAACCCATTCGTAGACAATTTGAAGTGACCACTGATGAAGAAAACCCGTTATACCAAACTTGAAACTGAAGTAGAATTCCCCGCATTTGCATCTTAAGCTTGCACTAATGTTGGAAGAACGGTGTCGAGAGTCTATGCTTCAAGCAAATCTCTAAGTACTCAATACCCAATGAGAGTACGAGACATTACCACCTCTTGCGATTATCCACACCGTCATCTGTGTGTGACACTGAGTAAAACAAAGTAACTCCTAATAGTGATAGTTAACCAGGTCTTCAACCATTCACCCCGACTGCTGGTAACTAGATAAACCAAGTCTTCAACTCAAATTCTTAAACCCGAGCAAGATATCAAATAAGAACACGCCTTTGTGAAAGTCAACTTCAATCTCAAATAAGTGATAAATGATTAACTCCGAATTAATAAACCTGTGTCAAATGCCCAACACTTGAATAAACATACAATCGGATGTACATCGATTCATTGAATGAACTTGATCAAATGATTCCTCAATATCAATGCATTCTTCCTAAAGGTATACATGTAGAGACTGATTTGGAAGATTCACCAATAATGTTTTCGAGCGGATGAGGAAGTCATTTTCCTTAATGTTCATGTGGTTGATTTACAGAGTGCACATTTAGGAAAGAACAATGAAACAATGATCCGTGAAGATTTGGCAAAGGAATACCAAAGATCGGATCACTATTCATGAGTGCAACTGCAAAGATTATGATAGTCATTATCCACGCCTTGTGAAATAACTGGAGATGAGGTTTCTTGAGAATTCTGAGAAGTACTTCTTATATGGTGAACCAGTTGAGTCAGTAGGAACCGGAGCATGAGCTTCAGAAACTGGATGATCAACATTCATTGGAGATTGGAAGCACTCATCAAACATCTCTTGAAAAACAATGAATCCCAAATAGTATATCCTAGTTATCCTTAGTGAGTGAAGACATTAGGCGTTGGAGAGTCGTATGACCATAACTCAAGCATCCATCACCATGTAGTATATTCCCTCTTCTCCCCCTCAAAAATTGCAAATGAAGTTTGCCATTTTTGATTGATCAAGTGAATAAGAATGTATACCAATGAGTGGAGATCCACTTGAGGATTGAATGGGCATGGAAAAACATGAAGCTTGTTGATGAAGAATGTCGATGAGAATGGTCATAAAAATGAAGATTTCTCTTCTTCTGAAGATAAAGCGCACTGAAGCGTACACCTTTCTTTTCTATGAGGAACGGGGCCTGAAGTGTTATCTGCAGACGCCATTATGATGAAGTACGAGGCCTGAACTGATGTGAACAGACGTCATTGTTAAGAGCCCAGTCATATGTTTAGAGCCACCCGAATCCAAATACCAAGGGATGATTTGTACGACCTGCTTTGGACAACAGACGAAGACAGAGAATTGGAAACATTGGATCCCCATGTGCTGATGGGTTCCTTTTGGTTAGCACAAACAATCTTTGAATCAGCAGAAATCCTAGATGCAATGGCATTATTCCTAGGAGCTGAACTAGTAGAAGCATCTGACTTAGTTAAATGACATTTTGTGCTTAATGGGATTATTCTACCAGTTGGCTTCCAAACCTTAACAGGCACTATTCTAGGCATAGTGGATCTAGCTGAGGGGTAAGGTTTGCCATTCGTAAATATTCGACCTGTGGGCTTCCACTGAAATCCTACATTTGTAAACACGTTCCCTGTAGGTTTCCAGGATTGCTTAATCTGTTTTGCTCTCCAAACTTTCTTAACTAGGTTATGAATCTTAGACCTCAGAAATAACACATCACATTTATCATGATTACCAGAAAATAAACATTTTTTACATGTTTTGCAGACAACATGAGGCCTCGAATTAATTTAAGTAAGCTTAGAGCTAATACTAGAACTAACACGATTCTCTTTGTTCAAATCAAACTTCTTGTCCCTATGGTGTTCTTTCACTTCCTTATCATTAACACTTTTAGTTTGCGTAATCCTATCCTTCTTTGCATTGCTTCTAGGTTTTGACATGCTAACTTTAGTGTCAATCATAACATCTGTAGAAGTAACGATGGGAACATTACATGGCTTCACTACTTTCTGCATTCCTGATCTAGAAGTGCTGGGATCTGAAATTCTAGGAGGCACATCAAAGGTTGCTTGCTTGAATTTCGACATGGAACAAAGCATATCAAGGGTCACATGCTTGGCTTTAGGCATAGAAAAAGGCACAACTATTCTATCTCGCCTATTGCTAGATTTTGGATTTGTGACAATTACATACTCTAAGAGTTCCTGAGATCGTTTGGCATCCATGCAGGCATAGGCTATAGTACTATCAAAAGGTTTTTCTAATCTTTCATCTTCAACAATCTCACGGAGACCCTTCAAACTTTCCTTAAGGTATGAGAGATATGCTTTATGTGCAAGTTCATTATTCCTAATGGGCGGGGGAATATATAACATATCGATAGCATACTTATCACAAGCAGAAATCTTAGGAACAGAATATTTGCAATTGGGGATTGGCAATTTTCCTATCACCACACGCTTCAGATTCTCAATCTCGTTAAGTAAAGAAGTTATCTTTTCAATTTGTTTATCATGATTAACTTTAAATGAATCACATAACTCTTTGTGTTGATCATTAAATTTTGAAATTTCAGCTTTAAAACAATCATTTTCCTTTTGTAAGTTGTTAATAATGTTTTGAAGTTGGAAATTTTGAGAATCTAAAGGTGGAGGCATTCGGGAACTAGTACAATCATGCTTTTTCTCCCTTTAGTTGTGAGATTTGGGTCCTCAATCTTTTGATCGTGTTGCAATGAGCTTGAATTTGTTCATCACGTTTGCTTATTTCAAAAACTGCATCAAACTCAGGAACATCAGAGGATGTCTTGATATTTGAGGTTTTAACATTTTCTTTGAGATGTTGATGTTTTAATTGTAAAGCAAGATGTTCAACTTCTAATTTAGAATAATGTTTGACCAAGTTATCATGATCATCATGTTCTATTTTCTCATGCAATTTTGAATTTGTTGTTTCAAGCTCAATGACACGATCATGGGAAACTTTCAGGGCAACAGATAATTCATGAAATTGAGAAGCATTAATGGAACAATTTGTAGCAGTGAAAAACACATCTTGAGCAACACATTCAGTAATAAGAGTCTCATTCAATGTATGCAAGTTCTTCCTCTCAATCTCATTATATTTTAGTGCTCGCTCATAGTCACTAACCTCAACTATCATTGCATCAAATTCCTTTTCCATTTCTTTAATGTCTAAATTCATTCCCTTTTTAAGACTTTCAAAATGATCGTTTAGTTGTTTAAAGAAAGGCATGACTTCAGTTAAATAACATTCTTTCGTTTGCTCAAAACCCCTTTCCCCTTCAGTTATACCAGTGGGTGTGATCCTTTTCTTACAAGTTTTCTCAAAATCAACAAATAGTTGAAAAATAACATATTGACTGATTAAGGTCTTGCTTTTAGTGGCAATAGTCCTAGGAACTAAATGCATTGGTGTATTGGGAGGATACACAGTCGCTGAAGGTATTTTCCTAAAGGGGGGGGTTTGTTACAACAAGATTCTCTGCTTTTTGCTTATCTAAATCCTTTTTCCAGAACACTTGTTCGGGTGTTAACAACGTCTGAGGCTTAAACATGTTCAAGGAAATCCAATTCTCCTTCTTGTAATCATGGGGTGTAATATTTATTTTCTTCTCTTTACATTTAGGATCATCTAGTTTCTTGTTCATCTTTTCCCTAGTGACTTCATCTGATTTCTTATCTTCCTCAGTGCACTCAACACAACTAGGTTTTTGTCTAGGCTTAAGGATTTCACTGCCATCATAAAGAACCTTATGAGCATTTTTAGCCTTTTTAATGACCTCTGGATTTGGTTCCTCAACAAGGGGAATGCTATGCTTATCGCTTAAGACTCTATGCTTAGTGATTAAGTGAGCAGTCTTAATGGTATTTCCTTGTACGTACAACTTATTTTCAAGCTTGTTTTTCAAGGTTTTTAGATTAGAAAAATCATTCAAAAGTTTTGATTCCTTAGCACTGAATTCTTGCTTAAGCATTTTAACGTTTTCTTGAAGTTCTTATTTTTGCTTAGCAGTTTTAGAAAGCTTTTCTTGTAAGGAGTTTAACTCTTGTTTTAATACTTCTTCTCTAAACCTACTTTTTCTAATAGTTGTACGCATTTGGTCATCCATTTCCTGCTCACGGGTGGTCAACTCAAATTTTGCACGTTGTTCATAAATAGCAACACGTTCTTTATAGGCATTCAGTTCAGAGATGACAGAATCATCAGGGGCACATGCAGTGAATTCATCAAAAACATAGTCATTGTTGACTGCAGAAGATGCATCACTTGGTACAATCTCACTTTCACTTTGTTTCACATATTGATCATATGGGACAACATTGATATTACCCATATTTTCAATACCTGACTTAATAATTACAGTTGATTGTACTTCGTTATGTATCTTTTGCTCATCAACTTCATCGTATAATTTTAATACCTCAGAAATGATTTTGTCTTTGGATGGACCAGCTTGTGATGATGAAGAGACTTTAGGAGAGACCATTGGAGAAATGCTAGCCATGAAAATGGTTTGTGCAGTAGGTTCTTCATCAACATCAGAGTCGTATGCATCACAATCAGCTACTTGAAAGGCATTCTGATGATTATGGCCTATCTCCTGAATTGGTTGCTCATCCACATCTGCATCATATGTCTTAGCATTTCCTTCAGCCAAAAACAACAACTCCTCTTCATCCAAAGCTGCACCATTATCCTGAGCTTGCACAATCAACATCTTATCCCTGAAGTACTCTGCATTCTGAGGGCGTTTTGGCGATGTGCAGTTCCTTGCAATGTGTCCCTCACCACCACAGTTGTAGCACTTAATTGGCTTTGCTTGACCTTGATTTCCATTCCTTCCCCGATTCTGATTTCTAATATAACCTCCACCTACTCTACCTCTTCCCTGTTCATATTGCCTTCCTTGAACTGGTTGCACCATAACGTTTCCATCTCTGACAACCGCATGATTGTGAAGGTTGGATGCAGTTCTGATCCCATTGTTAGTGTGAAGACTGTTGGTATGTGGATTGAGAGTCAAGTTTTGTTTAACCATAAGAGCCAGTTGATTGATGAAATGTCCCATGACTGCATCAGCATCAGCTTGTTTGAACATTGGATCGGGAATGAGTTTGTGTTCTATGCTTTGGAAGGATTGGCTGATATGTTGTTTAGTTGAGATTTGGATTGGTTGTTGCACAATTTTCCCTAGAAATTTAGGTCTAAAAAACTTAAAACCTCAATAACTTCTGTTCGGAGCGGATTTAGGCCTAGAAGGTTAGTTCATTCGGCGTGTCATTCTCCTCGTTCTCACGGTCGTTTTGATGGGTAGAACGCTGAAAACGGAGTTACGGATCAAAAGTTATAGCCGTTTGAAGTTTTGTCGGGAAAAGTCAACAAGTCGCTATAAACCTTGAACCAAGTCGCTAAGCACCAAGTCGCTAAGTAGCAACTCGCTAAATCACCAAATCGCTAAGCACCAAGTCGCTAAGACCTAAGTCGCTGGACACAAGTCACTACAGCACCAAGTCGCTAAACAGTCAAGTTGCTAAAGAGCAACTCGCTAAGATCCAAATCGCTAGTAACAAGTCGCTAACAATTTGCACTGCAACTCGCTAACACTTTCTGAAGCAAGTCGCTAACCTCACTAAGTCGCTAGCCGTAGTGGAGAATCCACTAACTTGTACTATTTGTCGGCTTGTCTCAATAGACAAGTCGCTAGGACCAACTCGCTAACAATTAACACTACAACTCGCTACCCTTTACTGAAGCAAGTCGCTACGATGAAAAACACTACGAGAACCAAGTCGCTAGCAAGAAAAACTTCAAAAACACACTTTTCAATCCAAAACAAGTCCAACCACAGTGATTCAAGCTTTCCAAATCAACACCCAAGCACTTACAATGATTCTAAACACAAAAGTACACTCAAAATCTAAGCTTTAACACTAGAAATCAACCAAATGATGCAAAAACCATGATAACGCTACACGCGTCGTTCGGGGTCAAAGGAACTTCCTTTTCGTCGAGCAAGTTTTTCAACACCCTAGGCAGTGAACCTAATCGTTGTAGTGTAGTATTAGGTAAGCCACGGGTATTGATATCGTTCTCTAGGGGAATAGGAATGCTAGTGAGAAGTTACTACGCTAAGGTTGTGGTTGAGGAAGATTATTTTTTATCTTTTTATATTTTTTAAGGAAAGGAAAGGTACGAATCTCGGGGTTTGAATTTGGGGGGGGGGGGTTGGTATTGCTACCGATTACTCTACTTATCTAATTATCTAATCTAAGGTGTATGTAGTCTATGTCTAATTAATGTGTGCTCGTATGATAGTTTAAAGATGTGTTTACTTAGGTTTTACTACTCCTTAATTATTTCCTATTGGTGGTTGAATTGTCACGTCCTTATTCCTAGTTGCGTTGTGTGTCTAAGGTTGTAGGGTATGCGTTTCTCCCTAACTCTTTGAACTTACCAAAGGGTCTCGTCTACAAAACCCACTAGGGATAATAAACTCTTACTCTAAGGCACTCTTTGGATGGTTTAGCTTACAACTACTCAAGGAGTCATATTCTAAGGTTCACAAAGATTTAATCAAGCATTAAGTACACAACGAATGACCTATCGCATTACTAGATCATTAATCAACTAAGATAAGAAACAACCAATCAATATTCAATAATTAAGTTTCATATTCCCTAAGCAAACACACAAGTAAATTAGCCGGACATGGAAAACATGCAAGCATACACACAAATAATCAAAGACATAATTGTATTAATGAAGTAAAACACTTATCTTGGTGTAAGATAGGGTTTGGAACCCTAAAATACTGTACAAGACAGCCTTGGTTCGGTTTAGGTTTTTACTCCAAAAGACTACACACTAAATACTGAAAAATTCTGATTCTATATATAATATTACACATGCGACGGCGTCACTTTATGTTTTGTGACGCCGTCGTGTCGCCGTCATTAGGGTTTCGTCTTGGCCACGTTAGACTTGCGACGACGTCACCTTATGCTTGTGACGCCGTCCTCTTCAGCTTCTGACGCCGTCTGGATTACATCTAGGCCGTTTGAGTTGCGACGGCCTACTCTTTTATAACTTGACGTCGTCACTTGAAAATGGGAGTTTTGGCTTCTGTCCCGTCACAAAGATCCTCCGACGGCGTCACACTTACCACCTGACGCCGTCACCTTATGTTTTCAGCAGCTTTGAGTGTCTCGATTCTGACTTTGGCCATTTTCTTCATATAATCGCACCTTTTCGTCCAAATAAGTGCCATTCCAGCATTTTGCCTTCAAGAGACCTAAAAAGTGAAAAGGAACGATATTAAGCAATAACGGATACAAAAGTGATCAAATAAGGGCTTAAACGACCCCTCAAAAAGGTACCTTTTAAAACCTTATCAAATATCCATACACTTGGTATTTGCTTGTCCTCAAGCAAATGTGCTTTTAGCTAATTAATTTATAAGTTAGAGATCATGAAGCATTTGTTTAAAATAGTCCACAACACATTTAAGCCCCGCAAAAGTCATACCAAGCACGGAAATTACATACTAGCACCTCACATAGGGTGTTTGGATACTCACATCTCTCTCGGGTGTATATGAAATATAACAAATTGGAAATGGAAGATAAACACTCATTAACCGGTCCTAGTACATAGATTACCATAGGCTTGAGAATAGATCAAACCTCCATCGCTTTGGCGTAAGCACCTAGGAAAGACTATCAAAGAGGTCTTTAAAGGGTATTTGCGGTTTGGTGGGATAGGCTATATAGTGGTGGCAAGTCAAAAATCTCTTATGTTACAAGCATACGAAGAATGGCGTTGCTAAGCCAAGACTCGACACTCTAAACTCTAGCTAACTGAAATAAACAAACATAAATTAAAAGGATAGATGTAGGATGGTAGCCCGTTTTTTTTTTTTTTTTTTTTTTTTTTTTTTTTTTTTTTTTTTTTTTTTTAAGAATGGCGTTGCTAAGCCAAGACTCGACACTCTAAACTCTAGCTAACTGAAATAAACAAACATAAATTAAAAGGATAGATGTAGGATGGTAGCCCGTTTTTTTTTTTTTTTTTTTTTTTTTTTTTTTTTTTTTTTTTTTTTTTTTTTTTTTATCAAACACTCTATTTTTTTCTTTTCTCTTTTTCTATTTTTTTTTTTTTTAATACACTTTTACTCTACCATCCTCTACGGTAACATCAAAATGATAGGGATTTATAGGCACATCCCTACACTTGAGTTTTTATTACTCTAACACTAATTTGACCCGAATTGAAAAGATCAAATCACTTGGGGTCCATTATTACGCAAACAAAGGGAATTTGAATTTAACGTTCCCTTCCCGTCATTTCATAAACTTTAACTTTTCCCATGAATCCCGATCGTCCCAAAACTATGTACAAAGGATATGACTCGACTTAGCAACTCATGCAAGCAACTAGATAACTGAACTAAGGGTTTAAGGTGATAACAATAATGCACTAAAAGTGAGTGCATACAAGGTAGGCTAAGGCGATTTGGGTGTACATTTGGGGGTGGGGTGTAAACAATGCTCTTCATTGATATTCCGGAAAAACCGAAACATCACGAGAACCGCGAAAAGGATAGGCTCTGAGGGGTTAACTAGGGGTATCGTGTACTAAAGATGAGTACAACGCAAAGGGTGTGGGGGAATTACTCAACCGATGTGGAAGAAGTAATTATATTACGGGTATCAAACAAGGGTTATCCTAATGCCTCTTATCATTTAGTTATTCCTAACTACACAAGTGTAGTCTTACTAGCGATCTCGGAATGCATCACAAAACAAGTTCTAGAATCTAATATACCATCGGTTTACACTCTAAGCATTAAAGATGAATGCTTTAATTCCTACTAATCTAAGGGCGATCCTCATATTTTGGGTGGAATTTAGGTGGTAAAGGGTTTTTGTGCTAGTCATATAACTTCCTATCCGTGAGACGCTTTTGTTATGACTAATGGCCCACTCCTATATGTCATGAAAATTTTTAAATTTGGTGCCAAAATTACCCTAACCGACATTTTCTCATGGTTTATTACACAAATACAATTGGACAAAGCAAATAATCAAGGATAAGCATAGTTTCAAAGTTCCCGTTTTATTTTCCCTCCCTACACTTAAACTGAACATTGTCCCCAATGTTCCCCGAAAGTATCAAAGTTATGATAATGGAAGGTAATTAAAAACAAAAGAAACTAGTACTCCCTTGATTAGCTCGGTAGGATTCGTGTGTGAAGTAGTGGTTAAATTCTTTCCAAGAAGAATTTATGCGTGAAAAGCTCCTTCCAATCTTATGTAACTTCTTCTTGATAAATTAAACCTGCACACTTGAAGAAACAAACGAAACCTTCGCGTAAAATCGGCGGTAATAATATATATAAGACTCGATTTAAACTAAGATATAATGCTTGTGGAATGGATGTTTACAAAATTTCTGGAAAATTAAGACCTGAAAAATTCCAAAAATTATAAGTAGCACAGAAAACGAGAAAAAGTTAGAAGTTGTTTCTACTCCTCCTGACGCCGTCAGGTTGCGATCCTGATGCCGTCAGGTTATCCTGACAGAAACTGGTCTGCGATTTTCTGAAAAAAAAATTCTGGAAAATTTATATATTTAGAATCTGGAAAAATTCCTGCAAAACATCCATTATGACTCGATACAAACATTTTACTCTAACAAACACACATATATATCTTTTAAATAATTGTAATTCTCATGTTCACGTTTCTTTTGAAAACGTATGTAATCCTCCCTACACTTATCCCTTATGTAAAATACCTTCATATGTAATTAAGACGAGGTTAAAGACAAAATAAAGCATTTTTACAAATTCAAACATGAGAATAAACAATTAATAAAAGATATACGACACACAAATGAAAATGAAAAACAAAGACACATGGGTTGCCTCCCAAGAAGCGCTTGTTTTTGTTCGAGTCACGAGCCTGACTCTACCCTTATTTAACGGATAAAGGGGAGGTTTTCCCTACACTTAAGTTTAAGTGCGGGTTATAGTAGCGATACACACCCTTAGGGTGGAAATTTGCTACGTGAGGAGAGGGTGATGGGTGATTTATGTGCTCAAAGGAGTGTGCTCTATTCCTTATAACCTTACCTAATTCAATTGGTGTAGCGGGTGAATCAAATCTCTCTCCTAAAAATGGACCATCTTCTATCAACTTCAAAAGATTCTTAGTTAAGGATCCATCTTGACCTAATAAACCCGGTTTAAACCCATAATGTTTCTTGTTATCAACCATGAATGGGTGATATAAGTGTGTAAGGTCATGGGTTACTCCTATATTAGCTTCCACTCTACATGGCCTAGAATCTACCACCTTTATCAAGCAACTACCCGGACTATCTATTTTGATGGGTGGATTGGGCCCTAATTCAATTCCAAGATTTACATCTAAAGACGGAAAATTGGGTAAGGTTTTTGGTTGAGGCTTCGGTTCATCAAAATTAGGAACTTCCCTAAGATTAAGAGAGAGGTCATGACAACAAGCATCTAAACCTACATTCTCTAGTGGCGTTTGGTCCAAAGGTTCTATATCAATCGTGGTTCCTATAGTCTCTTCTACTTCTTCCGGGTAAGTTATAGGCGATGTGTGTTCCTCAAGTGATGGTAGGGCTTGTGGGCTTGGAGTTTCCACCTCATTCTCCATTATATCTAGACCTCCTAAATGTTCATCATGTGTTTTAGTATGATCTGACCCAAATACACTCCTAAGCATCTCAAATCCTTCTTTAGCCATTTCAAATTCTTGGTCCGATTCATAAGAATTATTCTCAAAATTTTGATCACTATGTTCTATTTTCCTAAAGGATTCCTCACGCGTGTCATATGCTTTGAAATCTATCCCACGCATGCAACTAGGTAGTTTAACTATAGCCATCTCACAATCTTGTTCGGGTTTAGGTTCCATGTTCTTAAAAACTAGGTCTTTTTGATCATGGTGCCTAAGATCATTCAAGTGATGGTTTATGCATAGGAGGCTTTTCTTAAAAATTCTCCAGATGGTCTCACTAAAAGGAGTTGATCCTGACAACGATTGTTGAATAGAAGCCACACAAACACAAAATATATCAAATCCATCCAACCTTACACCCGTCTCCTTTTGGATATCTCTAAGTTCACTCACAAATTCATTAGAACAATAAAAACTAAACCAATCTGCGAAATTTAATTGTTCCTCATTTGTTAATGATTCAAATGCAACTTCACTTGCCATAGCGACAAATGAAAAGGGTTTTACGAACACAAACACAAAGAAGGGGGATAGATTAAGAGGAAGCTAAAAATGAGAAAAAAAAGTTTACTTGATAGGAATCAAGTAAAGAAACCTAAACGAGGTGGACTACTAACTAGCTATTCTATTCCCCGGCAGCGGCGCCAAAAACTTGATAATGCTACACGCGTCGTTCGGGTTCAAAGGAACTTCCTTTTCGTCGAGCAAGTTTTTCAACACCCTAGGCAGTGAACCTAATCGTTGTAGTGTAGTATTAGGGTAAGCCACGGGTATTGATATCGTTCTCTAGGGGAATAGGAATGCTAGTGAGAAGTTACTACGCTAAGGTTGTGGTTGAGGAAGATTATTTTTTATCTTTTTATATTTTTTAAGGAAAGGAAAGGTACGAATCTCGGGGTTTGAATTTGGGGGGGGGGGTTGGTATTGCTACCGATTACTCTACTTATCTAATTATCTAATCTAAGGTGTATGTAGTCTATGTCTAATTAATGTGTGCTCGTATGATAGTTTAAAGATGTGTTTACTTAGGTTTTACTACTCCTTAATTATCTCCTATTGGTAGTTGAATTGTCACGTCCTTATTCCTAGTTGCGTTGTGTGTCTAAGGTTGTAGGGTATGCGTTTCTCCCTAACTCTTTGAACTTACCAAAGGGTCTCGTCTACATAACCCACTAGGGATAATAAACTCTTACTCTAAGGCACTCTTTGGATGGTTTAGCTTACAACTACTCAAGGAGTCATATTCTAAGGTTCACAAAGATTTAATCAAGCATTAAGTACACAACGAATGACCTATCGCATTACTAGATCATTAATCAACTAAGATAAGAAACAACCAATCAATATTCAATAATTAAGTTCATATTTCCTAAGCAAACACACAAATTAAATTACGACATGAAAACATGCAAGCATACACACAAATAATCAAAGACATAATTGTATTAATGAAGTAAAACACTTATCTTGGTGTAAGATAGGGTTTGGAACCCTAAAATACTGTATAAGACAGCCTTGGTTCGGTTTAGGTTTTTACTCCAAAAGACTACACACTAAATACTGAAAAATTTGGATTCTATATATAATATTACACATGCGACGGCATCACTTTATGTTTTGTGACCCCGTCGTGTCGCCGTCATTAGGGTTTCGTCTTGGCCACGTTAGACTTGCGACGGCGTCACCTTATGCTTGTGACGCCGTCCTCTTCAGCTTCTGACGCCGTCTGGATTACTCTAGGCCGTCTGAGTTGCGACGGCCTACTCTTTTATAACTTGACGTCGTCACTTGAAAATGGGAGTTTTGGCTTCTGTCCCGTCACAAAGATCCTCCGACGGCGTCACACTTAACACCTGACGCCGTCACCTTATGTTTTCAGCAGCTTTGAGTGTCTCGATTCTGACTTTGGCCATTTTCTTCGTATAATCGCACCTTTTAGTCCAAATAAGTGCCATTCCAGCATTTTGCCTTCAAGAGACCTAAAAAGTGAAAAGGAACGATATTAAGCAATAACGGATACAAAAGTGATCAAATAAGGGCTTAAACGACCCCTAAAAAAGGTACCTTTGAAAACCTTATCAAACCACTAAACTTTCTCAAACTCAAAAACCACCTAAAAACCACTAGAAATCCAAAGATATGTAAGAGATGATCTAACCATGGCTCTTGATACCAATTGTAACATATTGGATTTCACAAACACACTAAACCATAAGATCAAATAGGCGTATTATGAGTTCTAGAGAGAGAAAGTTAGAGGTTTAGGGAACTTTAGTGAGAGAAAGAAAAATCTTATTATGAGCTCCAACTCTCTACCTTGGGAGGTAGAGAGTATTTATAGTCATTACATAAATCACCACCTATCGGGCTGTGGATCAGGCATACAGTGGGTAAAGACCCGTCCGTCCTCCACGGTGTTACTTAAACTAAATACTACTTAACTTATAATAATCTACGACTACGAGCTTTCTAACGATTATATATACTTGAGGTGACCGACTCTTTAATACATGGATTTACTAAATCCTAACATGTAGTATAGATAATAGAAAAGATAGCAACAACTCGAGTCATTTGCAACGATAGTTTTTTGTTGTTATAGCACCCGGTGTGAGTGGCTGAAAAGCCTCGCACGGACGGAAAATGCAAACCAATAGCGTGAGGACGACACCGCATCTTGCGCCATCGGTTCTGGTGCCGACCCTAACAGCCGAGTTATCCATTTTTTTAACTACATTTGTAACCGTTGAATAACGTTTTTTTTAAATAAAAAATAAAGACGCTGGGTGATGGAAATGAAGCCGTTTTTTGTAATCAATACCCTTCTCAATTTCTAAACTCGCTTGTCGAACAAACCGTGAGGCTTAGCGATGCAAATTATGAAGATTTGATGACGGGGATTGAAGTTTTGTATCATGGCAACGAGGGAAGAAATTTTGCTGACAAAAAAGCATGGGATTTTCTTTTTTGAAAGACAAACATAAATGGGAAAATCCCGATTTGACACAAACAAGAAGAATCCGAGGACGACCAACCGGAGAAGAACCCGAGCTTTTTGGATACGATGCTTTGCTGCGTCCACCCGGCGTAGATGTGTATTAATGAGTCAACCTTTCTTTTATGCACGATATATTTCAATAAATTGTACCAATTGCTTAGAGTATCGTCCAAAATTCATCCCTGTGGTTTATCAATTGTCCCGCTTTACATCCATGTATGTTTTTTTTGGCACACGAACATCCCTCTATTAGTAAAGTTAGCCATCATACATCCCTCTGTTAGTAAAGTTAGTCAATGAGGATTAACGATACATATAATCTCTACGTTATCTCCTAACGAAAAAGAAAGTATGGCATCATTAGTCCTCAGGAGTAACGGTGCAAATAATTTCTTCGTTATCTCCTAACCAAAAAGAAAATTTTTGCATTGTTAGTCCTCTCGACTAACAGTGCAATTTTTTTTGGAAATATATCAAAGGGCAAATGTTTTTAAAATGTATCATACTTACCAATGCATCTTTTTATAGGTATCGAATAAATACTTTTTCTTAACGATACACTAATCTTGGCTTATTTTAACCTTTTGTGGGTAGTGAAAAACCTATGATGACCATTTTACCCTGTGGGTTAATTGCATCCACCTAGGGTCAATTACATAAATGGTCCATGTGGTTTAACGAAAATTGTATCTACCGTCCAAAAACTTTTTTTTTGTGGATCCACTCCTTATGGTTTTGACCCATTACGTTTTTATATACATTTTTATCTATGTTTTTATATAAGTTTTTGTACGTTAAAATGGGTTTATACGTTTTTGTTCGCTTTTATACGTTTTTGTCTGTTTTTATACGTTTTCATCAGTTTGTTTACATTTTCAGCCGTTTTTATATGTTTACGCCCATTTTCTTACGTTTCGATCCATTTTTATTCGTTTTCGTCTGTTTTTCGTCGTTTTCATACATTTTATCCGTTTTTGTACGTTCTTATATGTTTTCGTCCGTTTTTATACGTTTTCGTTGGTTTTTGTACATTTTTATAAGTATGAAAACGGAGTATAAAGTGGTTAATAATGATTTAAAAATGTATAAGAACATACAAAAACGGATAAAAATGGATAAAAGCGTACGAAAACGTCAGAAAAACCGATAAAACGTATAAAAGTGGAATCAAAAGTTTAAAAACGGACAAAAATGTGTATCAACTGATAAAAGCGGATATAAACGTAAGAAAACATATAAAATGTATAAAACAGACGAAAACGTATAAAAACGGATGAAAACGTATAAAAATAGACGAAACTTATAAAAACAAATGAAAATGTATGAAAACATATAAAAACGTATAAAAATGGACGAAAACATGTAAAAACGGACAAAAACGGATATAAAGGTATGCAATCATATGGAAAAGGATGAAAACGTATATAAACGGATGAAAACATATAAAAACGGATGAAACCACATAATAACGGACGAAAACCTATAAGGAATAGATAAAAAAAAGGTTTAGAGACGGTGGATACAACTTTCTCCAAATGACAGGGACCATTTGTGTAATTTACCCTAGGGGCGGTGGATGCAATTTTTGCAAACCAACATGGACCATTTATGTAATTTAGAAAGGTAAAATGGTCATCATTGGTCATTACTACCCATAAAAGATAAGATAATTAAAAAAAAAAGATTAGTGTACCGTTAAGAAAAAATGTTATTCTATACCTATAAAAAGATGAGTGACAAGTATGATACATTTTAAAAACATTAGTCCTGAATTGAAAAGGGGCACAATAGGCTCAGACTCGGGTATGTTCGCCCAAAAGTCAATGCCCAACCACTGAACTAAGCGTCCAGAGGTGTAATTATACCAAAATAATTTTTATTTAGCATATTTTTTCAAATTTATAGTATATCAACCGATTTATATGTTTTCATCCGTCTTTATACGCTTTCGTTCGTTTTTTACGTTTTCATCTGTTTTTATACGTTTTCGTCCGTTTTTATACATGTTTGTCCGTTTGTATACGTCTTCATCCATTTTTATACGTTTTCGTCTGTATTTTTTTACGTTTTAACTCTTTTTGTACGTTTTTATACGTTTTCGTTCACTTTTATACGTTTTATGCGTTTTATGCGTTTTGTATATTTTCATATGTTTTTATCCGTTATTCACCATTTTCATCAGTTTTTTACGTTTTTATACTTTTTTATCCGTTTTTGTATGTTCTTATACGTTTTTGTACCTTCTTTTTACGTTTTCATCCGTTTGTATACGTTTTCGTCTGTTTTTATAAGTTTTTACACATATAAAAGCATACAAAAGAGTATAAAAATGTACAAAACCGTACAAAAACGTATATGAACGTACAAAAACAAATAAAAACGTAAGAAAAACGGATGAAAAAGGTTAATAATGGATAAAAATGTATGAAAACGTAAGAAAATGTACAAAACGTACAAAAACGCATTAAAATGTACAAAAACATATAAAAAAAGGTACTAAAACGTATTAAAACGTACAAAAGAGTATAAAAACGTACAAAAACGGATAAAAACGAATGAAAACGTATGAAAATAGATGAAAATGTATAAAAACGGACGTAAACACATACAAACAGTTGAAAGCGTATAAAAACATACGAAAATGTATAAGACGAACGAAAACATATAAAAACGAACAAAAACGTATAAATCGGTTAATATACTATAAATTCAGGGGTAAAAAAAGGTTAAATTAATTTTTTTTGTATAATTACATCACAGTCCAGTGGTTAGGGCGTTGATTTTTCGGCGAACAGACCCAAGTTCGAGTCTACTGTGCCCCCTTTTAATTTATTTCCAAAAAAAAGTTGCACCGTTAGTACTGAGGACTAATGATGCAAATATTTTCTCTTTCGTTAGGAGATAACAGAGACATTATTTGCACCGTTAGTCCTTCTTGACTGACTTTATTAGTCCTTCTTGACTGACTTGACTGTGAAAAACTAGAAGGGGGGGGTTGAATAATTTTACCGATTAAAACTTCGTTTTAAACTATTTAGATCGACTTATGTCAATATATTTGATATGTGTGTTGGATAATGATAGATAAGCATATAAGTAAGTAATGCAAAGATAAATAATAAAGAAACACAAAACCACGACACGAGTATTTATAGTGGTTCGGCTACAAGGACACCTTCCTTGCCCTACTCCACTCCCCGAGTACCCCACTCGAGAGTTCGTAAGCACTACACAACACAAGCTCCTTAATGTGGCGGAGAAGCCATCACAACGTTGCCTACTCTTTATCCGGTACTAGGCTAGACACCGAGTTCTTCCACGAGGTAGAACCACACCTATCACAATGTCGCCCACACTTTATCCGGTACAAGGCTAGATACCGAGTTCCATTACAAATGAGGAACTACTACCCAACACTACACCACAACACAACTACCCCAAAGGAGACACACTCCTTGTTACAACAGTAGAAGGATGTAGAAAACTAGAAGGGGGGTTGAATAGTTTACCAATTAAAAACTTTGTTTTGAAACTTATTGAAAGATCAATTGATATTGATCTTTGATATGTTAATGAAATATGCAAGCAATATGTAAAGAGTAAATAAGGAAAGAAATGATCAAACCACAACAAGTTGTTTATAGTGGTTCGGTCTACAAGGACTCTTTTTCCTTGCCCTACTCCACTCCCCGAGTCTAACACTCGAGAGTTTAACTTCACTAGTCAACAAGCTCCTTTCACCGGCAGAGATAACCTTTACACTTCGCTTACACTATTTCCGACACTAAGCTAGATGTCGAGTTCTTTCCAAGGGTACAACCACTCCCACACACAATGTATTTTGAGAACTAAAATACTAACCACTCACACTCACAAGATTATGATGGTTTAATACAACAATGAAGTATGAATCAACACTAGATCACACAACACTAAACAAACAAGACTTCCAACTTCTCGTTTGAAGCTTGAATGTGACTTGATCTTCTTTGCTACAAAAGAGATCACTAATATGATATGAAACTGAGTTAGAAAGGTTAGAGAGAAGATATGTATGAGAGTATGATAGAAAGGGATGAAAAACTACTTGGTTTGGCTTTGCTATTTATAGCCAAAACCATCAGCAGCATCCACGGACCACGGACCCCTTAAAAGGGTTCCGCCCGTTGTGGATTTTGGTGCCGCCGGGTCTGATAGCCAAGATATCAAGATCTTGCCAAAGTCAACCATATCTATGTAATATTGTGTAAGATATGAAGAGTACAAATCCACACAAAATATCTAATGAAATCTTTCAATGATTTCCATGATGCATTATATGATGTCATGTGTTGTCTTTCTCTATTTAGAAATATGCAAATGCATAAGTAATGTTTAGTTTTTAAAAGAAACTAAAACATTCTAAAAACTACTATCATACATTATGCTTAGACTCATATTGAGATATGATTAGTCACAATGTAAATGCTTAAATGATGAAGATATTGTTTGAAAAAGCTTGTTTTAATATCTATTAAACTTGACAAGCTTTAAGCTTTTATACAAATTAAATTTACTTTTGTCGTTAACAAAACTTAGGTAAAGATCAAAAATATAAATAACGTTTAATGACGATATTTGTATTAACAATCTCCCCCTTTTTGTTGAGGATAAAATATATATTTTATTTTTATAAAAGATACAAAGTTTGTGCAAGAGTTATAAAAATATTAGTTTTAGAACTTGAAAAGGAAATGATAATGCAAGTGTATGATGTTTGACTTTTTCAGAAAGTCAAAGTATTCACTAGTTGATGCATGATGTTGATTTTTTCAGAAAGTCAAAGTATGCAGTTGACTTTTTAAGAAAAGTCAAGTATTACCAATGAAGTATCCTGTTTGACTTTTTCAGAAAGTCAATGTATGTAGTTTGACTTTTTCAGAAAAGTCAAATATAAACAAGTTCAAGTTCTATATTTTCTCCCCTTTTTGTCTCAACAAAAAGAAGAGGCGATGCGGAATGTAATGAGCCCGAGCCATTATCTCCCCCTTGATCAAAGCTCCCCCTAAATTGGGTGCTTAATGGGAAGATACATGGATTGTGAAAATAAAGCTACAAAAAAATGTTAGTAATAATGATCATTCACAAGCATTTCCAAACACTATGTAATGGCACCAACAATATAATAAACATCATTCATTAGTTAAAATTTTTCATGAATAAAGATCATGAAAAGAGAACACAATGATGTGTTTTTAGTACAAGAAAATAAATATTCCTAAGAAAAGAGAAACTTAGAAATCCTAATCTATGATCATCTTAATGAGATGGAGGATGAGAAAGAGCGTTGAGGCGCTCAAGGATGTGATTGAGGATGACCCTCATTTCTTCTTGAAAGTCATGGACCATAACCCGGGTCCTATCAACGGTTTGGGCCGTTTGCTCACAAGTTGAGCAACCATACCTAGGGGTAGTATGTTTGGGAAGGTAGTGGTGGTGGAATGGTAGATGTGTTGGTGTTGTTGGGGATGTTTGAGGTGGTCATGATGGAGGCTAGCAAAGCATTTTGCATTTGCATAGTCTCACTAAGGTGAGAATCCACCATGCCTTTGAATTGGTGGAGGTTGTGGAGTTCCGCTTGTATCTCCTCTCTTGTGGGATTAGCATCCCACATGCACTCCTCAATGTCCTCAAGATGAGGGGACATTGATGTGGGGAGTGGATGGTCCCCATACAAAGGACCATGAATGTCTTTGTGAATGGGGTGGAAGAGAAGAGGTTTAGGCCCTAATGGGGCGTTTGGGTCAAAAGATGACCGAGGTGACTCATGAGCAATCCACTCAATTGTGCTAAAGGATGGCAATGGTGGTGGATGATTTGGCCTAGGAGGCAAGTCATCCAAGTCCCCCAAGAAAGGATTTGGTGAAGTTGGTGGAGTGGAAAATAACTCCATAGGAATGAGAGTTGGAGACCTTGGTGGTGAAGGTGGTGAGGGTATTTTAGATGTTTGGATGGGTGCCGGTGGAGGTGAAGTTGGTGTTTTGTAGGTGGTGGAGTGGTGATCACAATGTGTGATTGAGTAGGTGTGGCCAAGGTAAGGCTTGTATCATCTCGGATGGGAGATGAGATAGTGAGTGGAGAAGACTCGGATGAGGAGCTAAGGTTAACGAAGCAACAAGGCCTCACACTAATTCTAGCGGTTTTCTTGCAAGGTTTAGGAGTGGATTTTGTCATTTTTGACTTTGGTTTTTCTTTGCTAGATAATGGTAAGAATGAAGAAGGTGTGAGGATGATCATGGTAAAACCTCTCAATTTATAGAAGTGAAAAATTATGGAGAAATGTGTTTGATTTGATGTTAAACCATTGAAGAGATGAGGTTCCTAATGATTTGGAAGTGGGTTGAATGCTAGTCATATCACCCAAGTCAATCCATACAAGAGAGATGGAGTGAAGAAGAAAAGATTTGCAATGAATGTGTTCTAATGAGTGGAATTTCCTAACAATCAGATTACCCACGGATTTGAAGGTACCAAAAATTTGGTTCCTTCCTTTATGCCAAAGGGCTCCTTGGGTGGATTTTTCAAATTTTTGAATTTTGGTGGGAAATAGATTTCTTATATACCTAAGTGAATTATACTAGTTCTAATAAGAGTATAAACTAGTTAAGATTGACTTATAAGTAATGGATGGTAATTTGGAATCACGAAAGAGTCGAAATTCAGAAAGTTACCTGGAGGATCCACGACACCAAAAAATTACACGGCCAGAACCCTAAAAAGGGTGCCGTCTGGTCCGCCTGTACAGGTACGGCGGTACCATTTTACATAACGGACGGTACCAAATCGTTGGTGCCGTCTGGTCCGTGCAGTGCAGAAAACTAGACAGAGTAAGTTTTTAGGTGTCGGGGACTTTTCCGAAACCTGAAATTTTTCTCAAAACATGTGACACTAAACATTTCTAGTTAGGAAAAGTAAATAACACATGTATAAACATAGTGGAGCATATATTTTGAGCAAGGCCTAGTGATTTCCACATTATAGTGAAAATGGGTAAAATTTGATAGCATACTTGTGCTATCCCCCTGCAAGAGATTGTTAGCATACATCATTGTTTTAAGTTATATTATCATCCTACACAATAAAAACAACTAAATTTTATCAAACATTAACGATAATGTATTGTTCCAAACACTCCTTAATGGACCTTCATTTGTCCAACTTCTTGTAGATCTTGCTCATCATCCTACCAAGGCACTTGAACATCCCCTTGGTTTGCTTGAACTCTGCTGATTCATTCTCAATCTCGGGAAGGGATGCATAATACTCATGAGGTGGAAGGCGAGAGTTTGGTAGACCATCATCGGAGCTATTTGATGATGATGATGATGGAGTTGGAGGTTTTGCTCTCTTGCCTTTTGTCTTAGCAACTCGTTCATCACTTAAAGGTACAAAGATGTGAGGGATGAGCTCATAGTGAAGGTGCATCCCTTTTGGGCTTGGTGGAATTGGTGCAAAGTTTCTATAGAGACGGGTGAGAAGCATCCCATACGGAAGAGCAACCGATCCTTGAGTTGGAATATCAATCATTCTCCTAGCGATGTAGTAGGCTAAATTGAATGGTTGACGGGTGGACAAGTTGTAGAGCATGTGACAAAGGCAAGCTTTAATGTGATCCCTATTTCCTATGGTGCTAATGACGTTGGCTCTAAGTAGCTCCTCCCATTTCTTAAATTCGGGCTTAAGTTCATTTAGCTCCATTCCATATGGATCTCGGTTTACCTCTTTTCCCTTTCGGGTAACTCGGGTTGTATCACCCTTTGGGTTAAAAAGGTGTTCGCGGATGGCATCCTTATCGGCCAAACGGGTTTGGTAGGGAGGAGTGCGGTCATTGATTGCATCAAGAACGGTGAGTGACCACTTATCCGAGTAGACACAAGTCCCTCGGTTGGGAATTCCTAGCACTTGAGCAAAGTTGGCTAAGGTGATGGTGTAGTCGTTTTGATTGATTTTAAACCTAAGACAAAATTCATCATCGTGTTCATCACTAAAGCCAGTCACACTAGCATAGAATTCTAACACAAACCTAGGACAAATTGGTTCATCGATGTCAAGAAGACAATCGAATTGAATGGCGGCTAGTTCTTCACGGAGATTGGTATTTTCAAGGAAGGATGAGTGAATGGTTCTACCCTCATGGAAATACCTTGATTCTAGACCCCTAAATATTTCTACTTGTTCCTTGGAAAGTCCTTTGGTTTTGTGGTGTTTGGGAATATAGCCAAGGGTGTCTTTGTGATCATAGAATCTTGCGGCTACCATGGTTATTCCTAAGGACAAGAATTAATATGTTAAAAAAATGAGAATAAATTTTAACGTTTTTGGTTCTAGTGTGTGCCTATATGAAAACGATTTGGAGTTGCGGTTATCTCGACTCATTTTATGCACAAAAATGGTTTTAGTGGGGTGTTTGGAAAATACCATGAGATAACCCAAATGCTCCTAATTCAATGTGGCTTCATTTGAATATACCCGGGAATGCATATTAGTTATGCAATACCTTTAGTATTCAAGAGCATGCAAGTGATGAAAATCTAACATTTCTATTTGTATTAATAATGAAAAAAAAATTGTTTTCCTACAAGTGAGAAGCTTTTCAAAATTTTTGACATTGGGTGTTTGGTTATTTGAATAAGGCCTTATATTCATTATCTATCAATTAGTGGGAAGCATGATTTGTTTATGTAATATGATAATGTAATACCTAATTTCAATGACTAGTTATGCATTTTGCCAATTGAATTCATATTTGGTATAAAAACATACATAAAACCCCATGTAATGATTTGTGATAGTTTTGTGCATAAATAAGAATCCTAGACTCAGAATTAAGAGATAAAATGTAGTTAGGATACTTACAATGATGTTATCTTCAGTGATTAGTGAGTGGGAAGGTATCAATAATGAGTTTGGTTTAATGTTTACACGTTTTGGTAAAGTGGGTTTTGAGGAAGAGGATGTTTTGTATATAGCAGTTTTGCTTCTGTAGACACCACGGACCAGACGGTACCAAAATTTTGGTTCCGTCTGTGTTGTCGTTTGGTGCCGTGGCTACAGTAGCAGGTACAAGACAAAATTGTTTTGTTTTGACTATTCTAATGTTTTGGGCTATATTTATCCTACATGTTTGGTTCCATTAACCCTAACCCAAGTCTAAGAAGATTAAAAGGTTCTCGTTTAAGAGGCTTAGTTAAGATGTCGGCAATGTTGTCTTCGGAGGATACTTTCTCGATTGAGATGTTTCCTTTTTGAACATTGTCGCGAAGAAAGTGATGACGGATTTCAATATGCTTTGTACGAGCATGTTGAATGGGATTCTTGCTGAGATCGATGGCTCATTTGTTGTCGCAAAGTATCACAATATCGTTGAGATGAATTCCGTAATCTACGAGAGCTTGCTTCATCCAAAGAGCTTGTTGACATGCTTTTCTGGCTGAGATGTACTCGGCTTCAGTAGTTGAGATGGCTAAGGCCGTTTGCTTCTTTACAAACCATGAGGTGAGACAATGTCCAACAAAAGTGCAAATACCACTTGTACTTTTTCTATCGACATAATCACCGGCATGATCCGAGTCGGCATACACTATGGTTTCTACACCCGTTCCTTTGGGATACCATAATCCTAAACACGTTGTTCCCTTAATGTATCTAAAAATCCTTTTTACGGCTTCTAAGTGTGATGCCTTTGGGTTTTCTTGAAAGCGAGCACATAGACAAACACTAAACATAATGTCGGGTCTACTAGCCGTAAGATAGAGTAGGCTACCAATCATTCCTCTATATTTAGTGTTATCTACGGATTCACCTTCTTCGTCCTTGGTAAGTTTAGTGTCCGAGGACATGGGTGTTTTAGTTGGTTTGGAATCTTCAAGACCAAATTTCTTAAGCATGTCTTTTATATATTTAGATTGGTTAAAAAATATACCATCTTCTAGTTGTTTAATTTGAAGTCCTAGAAAGAAATTTAACTCACCCATCATACTCATTTCAAACTCGTCGTGCATGATTTTAGAGAAATCATCACATAGCTCTTGACAAGTTGATCCGAATATAATGTCATCAACGTATATTTGAACAATGATATTATGTGATTCCTTTTTCTTGGTAAAAAGAGTATTATCTACTAATCCCATAGTGTATTTATTATCAATAAGAAAAGTCTTAAGTCGGTCGTACCAAGCTTTTGGTGCTTGCTTAAGACCATACAATGCTTTCTTGAGTTTGAAGACATGATGTGGTTTCTCAAAGTCGGTGAAACCGGGAGGTTGAGCAACATAAACTTCTTCGTTAATAAACCCATTAAGAAAAGCACTTTCAACATCTATTTGAAATAATTTAAAGTCATAAGCACATGCATAAGCAAGTAATATTCTAATAGATTCGAGTCTAGCTACCGGAGCATAAGTTTCATCATAATCAATACCTTCTTGTTGATTATAACCTTGTGCAACAAGCCTGGCTTTGTTTCTAGATATTATACCATTTTCATCCATTTTATTTCGAAAAACCCATTTCGTTCCAATTATGGTTTGATCTTTAGGTTTTGGAACTAATTTCCAAACATAATTTCTAACGAATTGGTTTAATTCTTCTTGCATGGCAATTACCCATGATTCATCTTTTATTGCTTCATTTATGTTTTTCGGTTCTATGGTGGATACAAAACAAAAATAATTACTTTGATTTTGGGCTTGTGACCTTAAGGTTCTTTGATTAAGTTGTCCTATGACCTTTTCTAAAGGATAACTTTTAGATTCTTTGATGTTGACAATCTCCTTATTTAATGGTTCATCTTCCTTGTTATTATTAATTATTTCTTGACTTTCTATCATTTGACTTTCAACTAAGTCATCATCTACCAAAGGTGATGTCTTAGAGGGAGGTGGACTTTCGTCGAATGTTATGTTCAACGATTCCTCGACTATCATTGTTTCTTTGTTTAGGACAATATAAGCTTTACTAGTTTGAGAATAACCAAGTAATACACCTTCATAAGACTTTGGGTCGAACTTGGTGAGATAATCCTTAGTATTAAGAATAAAGCATTTACAACCAAAGACTCTAAAATATCCTAACGTTGGCTTTTTACCTTTATAAAGCTCATATGGTGTTTTGTATAAGAAAGGACGTATTAAGACTCTATTCAAAATATATGTAGAAGTGTCAACGGCGTTACACCAAAACTTTTGAGGAATGTTTTGTTCATTAAGCATTGTTCTACTCATTTCTTGAATTGTTCTATTTTTACGTTCTACTACTCCATTTGATTGAGGTGTTCGTGGAGCGGAAAAGTTATGTGTTATACCATTTGTATCACAAAAGTTTCCAAATTGAGTTTCGTTGTCAAATTCACGACCATGATCCGTTCGGATCGACACAATTTTAACACCTAGTTGGTTTTAAATTTTCTTGCTAAGAATTTCAAATTTATCAAAAGCTTCATTTTTTGTTTTCAAAAACAACGTCCAAGTAAACCTTGAGTAATCATCTACTATGACCAAAGTGAATAAGTTGCCTCCGTAGCTTCTTATAGCGGATGGTCCAAACAAGTCCATATGTAATAATTCTAGACACTTAGATGTGGACACCATATTTTTAGATTTGTGACTACTATGGGTTTGTTTACCAATTTTGCAAGCGTCACAAAAGTGTTGGTCATATTTTAGTTTTGGTAAATTCCTAACTAGCTCTTTTGAAGATAGGTTTTGTATAAGTCTCATATTTGCGTGACCTAAGCGTCTATGCCAAAGAGATGAGCTATCGTCTAACGTTGTTAGGCAAAGTTTGTCATTAGATGTTTTATCTATTTTCATGACGTATATGTTATTTTTCCTAACTCCTTTAGCTATGGTGATACCATCTTTTAGTATTTTACTACCATTTTCATCAAATAGTACTTTATACTTTTTATCACATAATTGGCTAATACTAAGTAGATTAAATCCTAACCTATCCACATGAGCAACATTTTCAATAGTTAGGGAGTTATGAGCAATCGTACCTTTGCCAATAACTTTGCTTTTGAGATTGCTACCAAAAGTGACATTACCTCCGTCATACTCTTGGTATGATGAGAAGAGATTTTTGTTGCCCGTCATGTGTCGTGAGCATCCACTATCTTTTATCCATTCATCGGGTTCCAATCCAACTTTCAAGCATACCTAAGAAGCAAATAACTCAAGCATTTGGTCCCCAATATCTCATGGGTCCGTTTGGGTTAAACATACCATTTATTTGATTCATGTATGGAAACGATGGGTAAGAGTTCCATGACATGTAATCTGGAGTTTGATATGGTCTAGGAAAGTTTTGCTTCCAACCGTTGTGTTGGTAGTTGGGTTGTACGTTGTGGTTGCTCTTAGGAAAGGGGCGTTTGGCAAAAGGTGTTTTATATCGTTGTTGAGTAGTTTTTGATCTAAATTCATTTTTGGCAAGTCCTACTCCTGATGTAACAGCTGGTTTTAGTTTAACACTATCATTGGTTTTCTTTGTTACTTTGAAAAATTCTGTACGGTCTGTATTGCGAACATTCTGTCCTGCTGAAGTACCCACGGTACCATTTTGTTCAACGGATGGAACCCTTATTTTTGTTCCGTCTGGTCCGTGCTGTACTGCAGCAGTTTTGACAGAATGTTCGTCCTTTTCGGCCGTTTTTTTTTTACTCTTTGGAATTAATACCTCATTAAATCCTAGCCCATTCATGTCTCCTGGTGTTTTATGGATTTTAACTATTTCATCGGCAAGAGCGATGTTTTTGTTAAACCTTTTAAACTTAGAATTATTTTCGATTAGAACCTCTTGTGTGAGCTTTAGTTTTTCTATTTCAAGATTAAGCTCTTGACATGATTTACAATCATCGTCATTTGCTTTTCCTTTTTCAAGTCGTTTTGCTTTTTCTTTCAACTTATATACTTCATTTTCCAAAAATTCCTTTTTGGTTTTTAAAAATTTGTTTTTAGTTATGATTTTTAGACTTAGCTCACATAATTGATTATATTGTTTTTGCAAAGTGTCATCATCAATAGAAGAATAAGAAGAGTCAGAAAGTACCTCGTTTGACTCATGTGCCATTAGAGCGATCTCTTCCTTGCTTGATTCTTCATCGTCTTCACTATCACTCCAAGAACCACTTACAAAAGCTCGTTGAGTTTTGCTTTTAGGTGGCTTGGGACATTCTCCTATGAGATGACTTGCATCATCACATCTAAAACACTTTCTTTCACCTTTACCCTTTTTGTCATCCCGATCTTTTCGGAATGGCTTCTTTTCTACTCGAGGTTGACTTACAAACTTTCCTCTTCTTCTAAAGAACTTCTTAAAATCTCTAACGGCCATGGCATACTCCTCATCTTCACTACCGGAGCAAGATTCGTCGTCATCGCTTGATTCCGCCTTTGCTTTTAGAGCAACGGATTTGATCTTCTCCCTTCTTCCTTTGATGATCTCCGAATCTTTCTCCATTACCATTTCGTGAACTTTGAGGTTGCCAATTAGCTCGTCTAGTGACATTTTTGAGAGATCTTTTGATTCTTCAATAGCGGTCACTTTAGCTCTCCATTTGGGATGAAGTGCTCTAAGAAATTTCCTGACAAAGTTCTTACTACGAAAAGATTCATCAAGTGCTTTAAGTGATGTAATAATAGTATTGAAGCGAGCAAAGCCACAATCAATGGTTTCATCTTCAGGGATAACAAATTGTTCATATTGTTGAACAAGAAGATCAATTTTGTTATCCTTGACTTGTGAATTACCTTGATGTGTAACAATTAAAGATTCCCAAATATCTTTGGCGGTTTCACACATAAAAATTCTTTCATATTCTTTTCTAGGTAAAGCATTATAAAGCATCATTTTAGCTTCATTATTTTTAGCAACTAATCTCTTTTGTTCATCAACAGAAATATCCTTTGTTGTAGAGCTAAAATCCCCTTTAACAACAATAAAGCAAAGATCTATATCTTTTGATTTTACATATGTTTCAAAACGGTTTTTCCAATAGATAAATCCACCGGTTTCAAATAGTGGTGGTCTTTGCATAGATTGCCCTTCTTTAAAGTTTTCAGAATCCATGGATCGTTTCAAGTTTATAAAATACAAGTTATTTTAGAAATTCTTGAGCAACGAGGCTCTGGTACCAATTGTAGAAAACTAGAAGGGGGGTTGAATAGTTTACCAATTAAAAACTTTGTTTTGAAACTTATTGAAAGATCAATTGATATTGATCTTTGATATGTTAATGAAATATGCAAGCAATATGTAAAGAGTAAATAAGGAAAGAAATGATCAAACCACAACAAGTTGTTTATAGTGGTTCGGTCTACAAGGACTCTTTTTCCTTGCCCTACTCCACTCCCCGAGTCTCACACTCGAGAGTTTAACTTCACTAGTCAACAAGCTCCTTTCACCGGCGGAGAAAACCTTTACACTTTGCTTACACTATTTCCGACACTAAGCTAGATGTCGAGTTCTTTCCAAGGGTACACACAATGTATTTTGAGGACTAAAATACTAACCACTCACACTCACAAGATTATGATGGTTTAATACAACAATGAAGTATGAATCAACACTAGATCATACAACACTAAACAAACAAGACTTCCAACTTCTCGTTTGAAGCTTGAATGTGACTTGATCTTCTTTGCTACAAAAGAGATCACTAATATGATATGAAACTGAGTTAGAAAGGTTAGAGAGAAGATATGTATGAGAGTATGATAGAAAGGGATAAAAAACTACTTGGTTTGGATTTGCTATTTATAGCCAAAACCATCAGCAGCATCCACGGACCGCGGACCCCTTAAAAGGGTTCCGCCCGTTGTGGATTTTGGTGCCGCCGGGTATGACAACCAAGATATCAAGATCTTGCCAAAGTCAACCATATCTATGTAAGATTGTGTAAGATATGAAGAGTACAAATCCACACAAAATATCTAATAAAATCTTTCAATGATTTCCATGATGCATTACATATTGTCATGTGTTGTCTTTCTATATTTAGAAATATGCAAATGCATAAGTAATGTTTAGTTTTTAAGAAACTAAAACATTCTAAAAACTACTATCATACATTATGCTTAGACTCATATTGAGATATGATTAGTCACAATGTAAATGCTTAAATGATGAAGATATTGTTTGAAAAAGCTTGTTTTAATATCTATTAAACTTGACAAGCTTTAAGCTTTTATACAAATTAAATTTACTTTTGTCGTTAACAAAACTTAGGTAAAGATCAAAAATATAAATAACGTTTAATGACGATATTTGTATTAACAAAAGATATCAATATCCTTTAACCCAAACTATCTATCTTGTACATCGATGCACCATATCGAATGTACACCCTTTGCACCTTTCACTAATGCCTTCGACACGACCCTTCGACACCTTTCACTAATGCCTTCAACACAACACTTCTATGGAGGGAGGAAAGAACTATCAACAAGATACACTTCAGTGGTCTTGATAATGACGAAGCTTAGCAACTCATGACCTTGAGCTTGCACGTCTTCAAGAGGTGGTGATCTTGCCTTTAAGAGGAACCTAGAGAATCATATAAACATAAAACTATATAGAATGATCCTTTGGATCAGAGGTTAGAGATGTTACAATACTGAGAGAAAGTATGTGTAAAAGTGGTAGTGAGCAAGAGAGAAATGACTCACTATTTATAGACAAAACTTGTCTACTGTCCCACGATTCCCACGGATCCCTCCCCAGAGGGATCCGGCTAGTGCAAAACCATGGATCCGGCTACTGGGTCAGTTTAGTCTGGATTTCGGGTTTCAAACCGGGTTATCAATTATCGGTTGTGAACCATGGGTTATGGGTAATGGATTATGGATACCCAACAAGATGCAATGTACATAGTCATTGGGTTATGGATCTTGGGTCATGGGTCATGGACTTTGGGTCATGGATCATGGATAATACCCAACATGACATCATGCATGATGTCATGCAATGGGTCATGGGTTATGGATCATGCTCCATGGGTATGGGTTATGGACTTTGGTTTTTACCCAACAACATTCATTGTACCTAGTCAATGGATCATGGGTCATGGACTTTGGTTTTTACCCATTACTTTACACATTACAATATATACAAAGTATACATGTACATTTCTATATTATGTAAACACTAGTTGTTATACATATGCATTTCTATAAGATGTAAACAATATTACTTGTTTAGTGTTTATATGAAAATGTCTTTGGTTTTATATAACTTATTTACTAAACATGTTTTGATATAGTTTTAATATGTTTAGTAAAAGTATGTTAGTAAACTATTGGCTCAAACCTTTTACGTATTTTATTTGTTTTGGTTAAAATGATTTTACGTTTGTTATCGACAAAACATTAGAAGATCGTAAAATATAAATAAACGTTTTTTATTGTTTATTTGTATTAACAATCTCTCCCTTTTTGTTGATGACGAAAGATAAGATTATTTTAAGAAGAAAATAAAATTCGTAAAAATTTAAATTTGAGTTTTTACTCTCTTCTCTTCATTTTTGTCGAAACAAAAAGAGCGTCAAAAAGAAACTAACACATTGTTTTGAGAAAAACGTGTGAAAAGTAGCAATATGAAAAATAGAGAGTAAGAGGAGAGAAAGATTCTCGTCTTAGCTCCCCCTTTACGGATGCTCCCCTTTGTTGAGGGCGTTAAGTAATTAGGAAGTCTAAGCGAGTGTGTTGCAATTATGTTTTCAAATGGTTTCGTCTTTGACGAAATGCTCCCCCTTAACGAGTGCTCATTTTTTAGGAGGACGTCAAGTAGTATAGAAAACCTAAGTGAAAGTATTGCAAGCGTTTTTGCAATTGCTTTGCTTTGACGAAAAGCTCCCCCTTGTTGAGGGTGTCAAAGTCTTCATGTGTATTTTGAAAATCTATAAAACAAAGGTTAGAAAACAAGTACATGGTGCATAATTTCCTGCAAATGAGTCATATTAGTAAAAAAATATGTTTCTGTTGCACGGATCTCACAGATCCTTCATGTGAGGGATTCGTCTAGGCAAAATTGAGGGAACCGTGTACCTGCATTCTTTTGATAGCAATATAGATGTAAAAAGTGATGTTAACATCAAAAAGAGTTATGTATTATAGCACCAAACATATTCTCATAACAATATAGCATACAACATGTAATTTCATTCAATAAAAAACGAGAAATGATATACATATCTCTAAAACTAAGAAAATGATATAAGCATGTAGTACATTTTCTAATAATTCTAAGTTGCGCCGAAAACTAGCAAAGAGCACCATTGTGCTTGTATTCCTAAGTTCTAAGGACGAGTAGATTTGTTGATTTGGTCAAATCGTTCAAGGAGATGATTAAACATGAAATGTAACTCATTTCGTACTTTTTGAACTAACCCTTTGGTATGTTGACAATTAGAGCAATTATTGTCATGAGTAGAAGATGGAGGCATTGGAAAAGGAATGTTTTGAGGTGAAATGTCGGGTGAGCGAGAAAGAGGTTCCACAAAGGATGGAGGGATTTGTAGAGGTGAGTTGAGTGACGTAGGATGGGGTTCAACTAAGAATGAAGGTGGTGATGTATGAGTTGGTGGTGGAGATAGGGAGGTATCCATATGGTTAGGTCTTTGGGATTGGTGATTCCTTGTTCCTAAAGATGGACTATTTGATGGTGAAGGTGAGTAGAATGCGGTTGTTGGTGATGTTTCAACATCAATGTTTTGGTGTGAAGGTGGTTCCCTATTTAATGAGAAGGATGGTGAATGAGAAGTCCTAGGTGGTGAGTCTTCTAAGGAGTAAAGGTTTGAATGTGAAAGAGGTGTGGTGAAGGAGTGTAGTCTAGGTTCTAGAAATGATGGCTTAGGTGTTTTAGTTGAGCTAGGTGTGTTTGGTTTAGAGGGTATGGTAGTGTTTGGTGAAGGTCTTTCTAACCCAAAAGGTCAAATACCAATTCGAGCAGTTCTTCTAGCTTTGGTTGGTTGAGTTTGTTGATGAGGAATTCTAGTATTTGTGGTCTTGACGGGTGATGACTCGGTTGAAGAAATCTCATGAACAACATGAGCATTTTTCTTGGAGGAACCTTTGGTTGATGAGGTTGTGCTAGATGCTTTAGTCATAGTGAAAAGTAGGATGTAAAGGGTGTCTTAGCTACTGATTTTGAATGGTGGTTTGAGAGCACAAGCACACTTGGTTTATAAAGGATGAGATTAGGTTAGTGAATTAAATTTTAGACCACTAAGGTTTTTAGCATGCACTAAGGTCAACTACAGTGTTGTTCTATCCTAGGGAGTCATTTAAGGTAAAGTAAAATGTTTAAATTACCAAAGAGAGTTTGAAATTAATGAGTAGAGTGAATTTTAGCTGTTCTGTAGACCCGGTTCCCACGGATCCCTAACTTTGGGGATCCGTCTAGTTAAAAACTAGGGATCCGTCTTCAGACAGGAAGGAAATGGAGTGATGATGTTCTACCAAGGTCTAGTACCTATATATTTTGATTGTTTAAGTTCCCTTAGGTGTCTTAAATGGTATAGGACTTAAATGTTCAACCATAATGAGTGAAGATATCTAATGATTGTTTTTGATAAGAGAATGGAGTTTTCATGTATGCACTTAAGTGATTAAGCATGATACTAAGATTTTGAGAGTGTCAAATGATGTCAAATGATCCTAGAGATCAGATGGTGACTTAAAGGAAATTTGAAAAATTCCTTAAAAATCACAAGAAATGAAAAACTAGTTTTTAGCCTATTTTGAGATAAGGATGACTAAAATCAATTTGCTAAAATTGAGAGAAATTTCAAACTAGATATTTTGAGATGAGATAAACAGTGTGTAAGCATAGGAGCAGAAAAATGGTGAGTTATGAAGAAATGATAAATCAAAAACACCATGAATGTGATCTTAAGTCATTCATGAGTGAATGTGGGATCAACTGAGCTTAAGGATAGGTAAAGTGATCCTAATGTATCATGTTTAACTAGTCTAATAAGGTCTGGAGGGTTAGATTAATGTGAAGGTGTAAGAATTCTATAACTGTCCACCCGGATCCTACGGGTCCTTCATTTGAGGGATCCGACTAGTTATAGCCTAGGGATCCAGCTTCTAGGACTATTTTCTTCACAGAATGCGTGCAAATTTTTGCACCGCGCATCGAATTTCAAACCTATTGATTTCTACATCAAGTATTCATGTATGTAAGTAAAGCATAGCAAGTATGACATGTAAATGTGGCATATAGGCATGCAATTAGGAGAAAGACCGACTTTTTGATATGATATCAAAGAGTCGTAAAATTCCTATTAAATTATCCTAGGTTAAGATGTCTTTGTTTTTCCCCATACCATCGACTACTACTGAGTTCTAAGATAAAAGAAATATTGTTTAAGATGTTTACATCACATTGTTCAAATTAAGGTCCTTGACCTTACCTCCCATTACTTTCAAACTTCTCCTTCAAAACCCCTCAAGCTTCACCTTCAAACCCCTCAAGCTTCCATCTCATTTCTTCTTCTTCCCCATTAGAAAGTTGGCAAGACATTTAAACATCCCCTTCGTTTATTGGAACTCTTGAGAAGGGCTTGGGATGTCCAGAAATTGCTCAATGTAAGCCACGGGGTCGAGATGGTAGTTGCCTATAGTGTTGCTTCCTTCTCCCTCCGTCTCTTCGGATGAGTCCGTTGGAGGATGAGGTCTTTTACCTTCAACCATGAACCTCGTTGTCTTCTCATCAGATAGAGGTACCATGACTTTGTTGCAGAAGAAGTGGTCATCCGTATAGGGAGCGAGTTCTAAGGCAAAGACAAAGTTAGTTAGGCGAGTAAAGAGCATAACATAAGGTAGCACCATCTTGTCCGTCCTTGAAACGCTAGCCATCCGCTTGACCATGTAGTAGGCGGGGTTGAAAGGAGTTGAGTTGACAAGGAAATAGATCATGTAAACTAGACATGCGTTAGGATGCTCCTTGTTTCCAACCAAGCAAAGGACATTCTCCCTAAGAACTTGTTCCCATTTCTTGTAAAGAGGGAACATCTCTGAAAGTTTCATTTGGAAAGGATCCCAATGGATGAACTTTGAGTTCCTAGTTACCCGAGTTGGGGAGGCTCTTTGAATAAAAACGGTATCTCTCACCGTGGCCGGTTCCGAGAAGGGTGTGAAATAAACCGCATGCTCATAGACCATGTCATGAAGCTTGGCTAGTGACCATTCATTGGAATATATGCATACTCCATGGTGAGGAATACGAAGAATCCGGGCAAACTCAACAAGGGTCAAGGTGTAGTTGTGTTCATTGATGACGAAGGCAATTGAGATGGTTTCGTCCTCATTCCTTATGATCCTAATGCTTTTGTAGAACTCAAGAAAAAATACGGGGAATATTTGTTTGTTGATGTTGAGGAGACATTGAAAGTTGATTCCCGAAAAGACCTCGGGAATGTCGGTATTGTTGAGAAAGGATTGTTCGACTACACGACCTTCATGAAACAACCGCTTTTGTAGCATTTTGAAAGTCTTTCGGTCTTCAGGGCTAAGACCTTCCTTTCGATGGTGCATTGGTATGTAATGAGTCGTATCTTGGTAATCTTGTTGCCTAGAGCTTGGCATGATTGATCCTAAACACCAAAACCACAATGTGGTATTAATTAAGTGAATAGTTCCTTTTTGAGTTTCATCACAAATTTTTCCTCAACACATCTCTTTTGAATTCATTATGAGTTTTAATTTGTATTAACAATGTTTATTCTTTGATTAGTTATCTTAGAAATAATGTGATAGCAAATTGTAACAAACCCACTTGAATCAAAGTTCTCAAGATGTAAAAATTGTACTACCAGGAACTAGAGAATGAAAATTACAATGCAGTAAAGATAATACTTACACAAGTGATTGATTGCCTTGGAATAATGAAGAAAGATCTCCTAGGAACAGTAATTTTGGGTTTATGTTCGTATGTGAAAGAGTAAAGTAAGGAGTAGAAGTGCACAATAACCATCAAACACTTATTTTGTCATACTGATGTGCCGGTTCCCACAGATCCCTTGCAAAAGGGATACGGCTAGTTAAAACACGGGTATCCGGCAGTTCAACAGAGAAACAGTTTAAGTGAGTTTGATAAATTTGACACGGGAGTTTTTGATTTTGATTCTTGTCAATGGTCTTGCTCTATAACTTAGGATTTTTTAAGGTTCAAGGTTTTGACGAGTCTTCGTGTTTACAAAACACTTTTGACGAGGTTCCTTTTTACGAGTAAGTCATAAGTTGGGAAACTAAGAATCATGTCAAAATTCTATTTTATCATGATGTGGAAAGTTTCGAATGGAAACTATTGACATAGGTTACTAATGTAATGTCAATATCTCCATGTGAGAAATGATGAATCAAAACTTTTGATTAGTCAAATTTCTTTATGAGATAAAGATGTATAATGACTAGTTTATAGTTTTGTCTATGGAAATCCACCAAGAGTACTATTCCTGATGATGTGTTTAATATGAAGAATGACTTTTGGAGAATTGTGATATTCAAGTTTAAGCATTAAGTCTACGAGATTTTTCATAGTATATGTAATAAAATTATAATACTACATAATATAATTTAGAAGCATATATTAATAATTTATCTACAAACAATTACTAATAGTATTAAATAATTATAGTTAGAAGAACATACATTTGCTATATATTATTTTTATTATTTTTGAAAATCGTAGACGCGAAATTCTTCATGAGCTTTTAAAATACCTAATCGTATTTTGTAAAAGCAAATAGTAACCACTTTGGATTCTTCTTTGGGTGTTGACTTCGTTTTCTTTGGATAGAGCGAAGTCATTGAACGAATCCTAGCATGAAGAATTCTCAAAAGATAATGTTATAATGATCTATCACTATCCAACATTTAAGGTATAAGAATTTCTAAAACATGACTTTTTGTTTTAAGAAATTTCCTTCTTTGTGGTTTTCAAACATACATGGATCGTATCAAGTTTTTACAGTACAATATACTATAAGAAACTTGGTCATGAAGCTCTTATACCAATTGTGGAAAACTAGAAGGGGGGTTGAATAGTTTTACCGATTAAAACTTCGTTTTAAACTATTTAGATCGACTTATGTCAATCTATTTGATATGTGTGTTGGATAATGATAGATAAACATATAAGTAAGTAATGCAAAGATAAATAGTAAAGAAACACAAAACCACGACACGAGTATTTATAGTGGTTCGGCTACAAGGACACCTTCCTTGCCCTACTCCACTCCCCGAGTACCCCACTTGAGAGTTCGTAAGCACTACACAATACAAGCTCCTTAATGTGGCGGAGAAGCCTTCACAACGTCGCCTACTCTTTATCCGGTACTAGGCTAGACATTAAGTTCTTCCACGAGGTAGAACCACACCTATCACAACGTCGCCTACACTTTATCCGGTACATGGCTAGATACCGAGTTCCATTACAAAGGAGGAACTACTACCCAAAACTAAACTACAACACAACTACCCCAAAGGGACACACTCCTTGTTACAACACTAGAAGGATATCAATATCCTTTAACCCAAACTATCTATCTTTTACATCGATGCACCATATCGAATGTACACCATTGGCACCTTTCACTAATGCCTTTGACACGACCCTTCAGCTCCTTTCACTAATGCCTTCAACACAATACTTCTATGGAGGGAGGAAAGAACTATCAACAAGATACACTTCAGTGGTCTTGATGATGACGAAGCTTAGCAACTCATAACCTTGAGCTTGCACGTCTTGAAGAGGTGGTGATCTCGCCTTTAAGAGGAATCTAGAGAATCACACAAACATAAAACTACATAGAATGATCCTTTAAATCAGAGGTTAGAGATGTTACAATACTGAGAGAAAGTATGTGTAAAAGTGTTAGTGAGCAAGAGAGAAACGGCTCACTATTTATAGACAAAACTTGTCTATTGTCCCACGGATCCCTCCCCAGAGGGATCCGGCTAGTGTAAAACCAGGGATCCGGCTACTGGGTCCGTTTAGTCCGGATTTCGGGTTACAAACCGGGTTATCAATTATCAGTTGTGAAACATGGGTTATGGGTAATGGATTATGGATACCCAACAAGATGCAATGTACCTAGTCATTGGGTTATGGATCTTGGGTCATGGGTCATGGAATTTGGGTCATGGATCATGGATAATACCCAACATGACTTCATGCATGATGTCATGCAATGGGTCATGTGTTATGGATCATGCTCCATGGGTGTGGGTTATGGACTTTGGTTTTTACCCAACAACATTCATTGTACCTAGTCAATGGATCATGGGTCATGGGTCATGGACTTTGGTTTTTACCCATTACAATATATACAAAGTATATATGTACATTTCTATATTATGTAAACACTAGTTGTTATACATATGCATTTTTATAAGATGTAAACAATATTACTTGTTTAGTGTTTATATGAAAATGTCTTTGGTTTTATATAACTTATTTACTAAACATGTTTTGATATAGTTTTAATATGTTTAGTAAAAGTATGTTAGTAAACTATTGGCTCAAGCCTTTTACTTATTTTATTTGTTTCGTTAAAATGATTTTACGTTTGTTATCAACAAAAGTTAGAAGATCATAAAATATAAATTAACATTTTTATTGTTTATTTGTATTAACATTTACTACCGAAAAGATATATGGTGGCTAACCTTACTAACGGAGGGATGTGTGTGTGCCAAAAATGACCACAGTGATATAAAGCGGGATAATAACAAACAAAAAAGATGAATTTTGGACTTTACTCAATTGCTTAACAATTACATTTAAGATGTGTATTGAGAATAACAATATATAAAAGTTGTCTAGTAGAATTTATTTGTGTGTGTATTGTTTGGATTAATAAGTGTCAAAAATTAGATAAGTAAAGAATAATATACTTTTCACACTTTAATTGTATACAAAAGAAGTTCAACTATGTTTTTACAACGAGATACTCTGATACAACGTTAGAGCACTAGGTGTCATGACATACCATAGTTACTCATTCAGGGCTTACGAGGTACCACATCACTATAGCAAACCTCCACAACTAACTCCCTAACTCACAACTAACCTCAACTTACTCATTTGGGGCCCACCACTTACAACTTTATTTTTTTATTCAAATTACCAAATAAACTAAATTCATTTCATTAAAAATTAAAATACATTACAACATACTAATATTACACGCAACTAAAAATAACGCTACAAAAAAAATACGATACGAAAAAAACGATACGGGGAAAAAAAATACAACACATATCAATAGTAGGAAACTTAAACATTTTACTCATCATCGGCATCGGCATCTCGATATTTCTTCATTATTTTTTCTTGTCTCTTTCGGATGATATCGGCTTTTACCGAGTCAGTAGTCGTGTCAGGATCTAGCAAGAGAAACTTCATCTCCTTCATCTCTAACGCCTTTACTTCCTTCTCCATCCTCGCCTCCTAACAAGCCATTTGAACGTCGGATTTTTGCGAATATTTTTCGGATAATTGTCCCGAAAAAGTACTCGTTTGACTCTCACCGGAGCTCGCCGCGCTCGATGTTCAAGTCGACTTTTGTTTCTTTGCAACTCGACTCTTTCTGCCGCCGTCTCTTTCGGGACGAGGTCGTTTGTCTGGGCCGAATATATCATCGAGACATGTAATGTCTATTGGATCCTCGGCATCCCATTTCGAGTAATTTTTCAAGACCTCCCAAACATGAACATACACGAACTCCTTCGAACCAAAGCGTTCTTCAAAGTTCTTCTTCGCATTTTCGAGATAATCGTGGCCATTTTCACCACTTCTACGCTGCAAATGTTTATAAACAACGTTGATTTTTTGACAATCACCATTAATCCTCGTCCAATTACCTGTGATCATATTTTGGTACGAGGGTCACCGGCAGTCTGAACGTTGAACATCTCCATAATTTCGTTCCAAAAGTAATCTTCAGAATGGTCATTTCCCATGTCTTTGTCTTGCGAAATTTCTATCAAAATTTCCGCAAGTAACTTTTCTTCGGCCTTGCTCCATTTTCTTTTCATATTCTGGGCTACTGCTTCCACATCATCGTCATCGTCCGCATCCAAATCCACATCTTTTTTTTTGTCATGGTTTTTTTCCTCTACCTTTGGACGGTTCACGTGCTTGTGGTACTTTGAATTGAGAACCGGACGGTTGTGATTCAATTTGGGGTTGTGGTAGAGATTGATGAAATGAAACGTTGAAGATTGTGACGGGTTAAAAAATTGTGGTGCCGAAAATTGTTGGGGGAAATTTGCGAATCCTTGTTGAAACGCATGTTGTTGATTAAGATAAATTTCTTGGGGATTGAATTGTTGCGTACCATATCGCGACGACGAGTTAGAATTTTGCGACGAGAGGTAGACGGGTTTGACGAACCCCCGTATTGTGGTGAGTTTGAATTGAGGAGGTTCGTGAAATAGCATCCTTCATTAAGGTTTTGAGACAATTTTTTTTTTTTTTTTTTTGAGTTGAGATATAGAGAGCAATGATATTTGTTGGTTGAATTTTAGTGAGAAAAATGTAGGTAATAGTTTGGTATTTATAGGGTGTGTTAAGTTTATTAAAAAAAAAAACTTAATAATAAAAATAACCGTTTGAATAAAACGGTAATATATCCGTTTTATCCCGCGCCTAACATATCTATTGTCAGAAGAAATACCTCGCCGTGCAGACGACGAGTTTCACAACGGCGAGCTAAAACCGAGGGGGGGTGTCACGACGAGGGACGACGAACATGCCATGTGGCACGATGAGGGATAACAAAGATGACACCGGGTGCTCTTATAGGCAACATTCCACGTCGTCTAGCAAAAAAAAAGGTGGTCTCCCTAAAATAGTACTACATCCGTCTTAAAATTATAGTCCCCGTTTGACTTTTTCGGTCTTTCTTTTTCAAGTTTGACCTTAAATATCTTTGTTTGTGATATAAAATAGTTGATGAAATTTATACCAAATTAAAATACATTTAAAACACAATTCATTCATATATTTTGCATCAAGTATAACACAAACAAAAGAATTCAAAGTCAAATTTGTAAAAAAAAAAACGACCAAAAAAGTCAAACGGATAATTTTGGGACGGAGGGAGTACACTTTTGAATTAAAAATTTGAGGCCACAAATTGTGTTAAAGGGTTAAAAACTTAAAATAAAATCCTAATCCAATCCTAAAAACTTAAGTACTCGTAGCAAATAAGCTTTACGTACTACACCCTTTTTTTTATTTTTTTATTTTTTAAACTAAAGTAGTCGTACCAAAGAAGCCAATGTGGTTGTATAAAAACAGTTTTTCTTACTCTACTATTAGCGTATTATAGAGAAATCGAAGCAAATATGTGTAATACGAGTAAGAAGCAGGTTGTGTTGGTGGTTGAAGGTACTGCAGCATTACGTCCTTATTGGCCCATTCTTTCCCATCATCTCTATAAACTTATCAGGTATGTATATATATATTTGTTACTCTACGTACTCTTGTTTTGTGTGTCATGCTAACAAATTAAATTGATTTTTTTTTCTTTCGTTTTGAATTCTATAACTAAGTATATAAAATAAGGGTTAGAGCCATAACATAAACCAATTTACATCATTTTACCATTATCAGAAACGTAACAATAAGATGCTAACTAGGTATGTTGGCCTAGCCGCCATGCTAGTGACACATCAATGTTAAGGGTTCTTTAAACATATATGTTAGGTATTAGGTTGTTAGTACATGTATAATTTGCTTGGAGTTGACTTGTTATTGTATGACTTGTTAAAACGACACTTCCTCGTTTCTAATGATGATCGAACCAGAAACTACAGTAATAAAATACACTTGTTCATACGGAGTAATTTTCTTCGAGGTTTTGTGTTGACGTACAGTTTCTTTTGTAATGTTTGATTTATTTGCAGGTCGTTTTGTGATAATGGACCTTTTGTAAGTATTTAAATCAGTTATATCCATATATTTAAGCTTCTAGTACTTGCAGCTACTAGTTTTTAGCTCTTTCGTGCACTCTTTTCATCAGGAAGCAGAAAGTCATAACATTGAACTGGCTTTGGTGGTATTCAATGCTCATGGATCTTGCAGCTGTGCGTTTTACTTTTTCGTAAATTTTTGTAAACCTACAGTCGTAACCCAATATTGTATTGCCATGATATATGTTATTCCTCAATCTGTTCATCTTGATTGCAGCTTGGTTGTTACGTCAGACAGACTGGACAAATGATGTAAATTGTTTCTTCAAGTGGCTATCAGCTATCGAATTCAGTGCTGATGGATTTCGCGATGCTGCAATTGCTGAAGGACTTGCTCAAGCTCTATTGGTATGCATTATATCGTTGTCCTCTGACCGCCCGTATCTTATTTTGCTTCACATGCTTTTTTTTTTCCTAATTATACTAGGTTTGTAGTTGAATAGTACTGTATAGGTCCTTGCATCTCATTTTGATGTGTGCTCATTATGCATGTAATTAACAATTTCTACTTTTATCATGACAAGATGTGTGGCTCCCCAAATGGAAGCCAAAATGTTGGTCTTCGAATTCAAAGGCATTGCATCCTTGTTGCTGCAAGTAATCCAGATTCTCGGCCACCCGATGCGGAGAAAGTGGCCAAGTCTTTTCCACAGGTATTTCATTAACATAGGATTTGTTGTTAATCATTAAGTGACATATATTGTGCTCACATTTATTCTAAATTAATGTTGCTGATTCTTGTTTTATATCTTTGAAAACAATCTTGTGTTTCGCTGTCAGTTATATGTCCAATGCAGCAACCAAAACTTAGAGCAATCTACAATGCGGTAATTAGATATTAGTAGTCTCTTAATTATATACATCTAATAACTAGTAGTGTTTCGCATGTGCTGACTTTTGTCCTTTGATGACATGTACAGGGAAAAAGGAACCCTTCATCAGTTGCTAATCCTAACACTGAAATTGTGAAACATACACATTATGTAGGTCTCATCTCGAAAAATCTCATAGAGGATATGAATATGATGGTTACTTCACGTCCTCAAACTGTAACATTATCTGAGAAATTAAGAATCACGCACAAGCTTTTGGCAAGCTATGTGAAAGTGTGGGAGGTAATTCGCGAATTGCCTTTTTTATTTTTGTAAATATTTTTTGATCATATAAGAAGTAGGTTTATTTCTCCCACATAGGCATTAACAGGATACAGTTCAAATGTACTACAAAAAATTACTTTTACATCAAATCCAGATCTTAATATGAATAGCAGTAACTAAATCAGTTTCGAGGTGGAGCTTATTATAGCGAGGAAAGTGATTGAATGGAAAAATAGAAATTACAACTTTGATAACTAACCTTTTCTTATTCTTATATTCTATTGGATTATTATACTTCAACAAATAAAATACAAGTGGCGGCCTAACCTAATCTCTGTTGGGAATATCTACGGTAAGTATACGAAGGAATTAGTTATATGCATAAACGAAATTAAAGGGACAAACATTATGCGATAGCGGAATATTAAATAGAAACTATGAAAGAATTCTCCACTTGGGCTCCTAAAAATAACTGGTTTTAAGGGTAAGTTACCTACTCAATAAACTAGAACATGACCAAAGGGCTTTTGTCTCAATGGTACCCCTTGTTATGTGAGAAGCTACCCAACCAAATGTGTGTAGGTTCAAGTCGTGCTTAGCACGTGTGAGATAGATATGTTGTATATTTGTGAGATAGTTAGTTGTCGTTAAAAAAAAAACTAGAACAGGTTTTGGGATTTAATCTTGCCAAAAATACTCTAGGGAAAATACAGGAAAATTATATACGCTTTTTCTTTAAAACCCTAGCTTATAATCATCCATATAATAAGACAATTATAAAAAAAACACACATTGATGATAGCATGATATTGCATAAAAGTACCTCGGTTTTTAGTATTCACTTTATTACTGTTTATGCGATTTTTCCTACACTGATACTTGAAGTTTAGCAGATATGCAGAAAAAGTGTTTGAAACTCAGGGTGTTTAGTGTGAGTTTGCCATTCAGGAAACGAATAGAACAAATAACATTATGAGTCTGACCTTTCGGTAGGGGCAGATATTGTGAATTTGTGATACTGTTAACAAGTCTTTGAGTTTTCTATCACTACAAGGAAAAAGAGAACTGGCTACGAATTTTAGCGAGGACAAGCATGTCCTCACCAATAATCTTACAAAACGACAAAAATCTCTCCAAAGAAAGTTGACCGTGGCTAGCTGTAATGTTGCGTTTACTGTCCATGATGTGAAAATTAATGTCCTCGCCAATTAGGCCAAAAGTCATTGTGTATATCAATACACCTGTTGAGTTTTTCTAGCATAAAGTATCTGGTTGCTGTGGATTATTTTCCTTGGGATTAATGTGGTTGATAGTTAATGGCACCATGTAAAACCTATGTGGGTTCTTTCACTTTGGCATCTTGTTTGTTTGCGTGTATATTGAGAGACCCGTTTTTGAGGAAATTTCGCAGACGCGTGCTGACAATTATATATTTTCTTTTCAGTATCACCTTATCACAACTAGAGTTAAGTCATTTGAAATAACTTAATAGTCTGCATGATGCAGGGAGACTTATATGGTGTGCGACTAGGCCAGCCTACCATAGTTACCAGATTGCAAGTATGTCTTAAACCTCATTTATTTATATCACACTTTATCCTGTCATGTTTTACTTTATAATCCTCCATTATAGTTTTTGTTTATTATTGAACGTCTAAGTCTTACTCAAGCCTTGTGAATCTGTACGTTTTTCTAACAGGCTTACATGAGTCCGTCAGCTTCTAAATCGTAAGTAACTGTTATTGACATCGCAAAGTGCTCAGATTTTTATCTTCATTTGCATCACTAATGCTCTCTATCTCTCAGGCTTGCAAAAGATTGGCCATCTTTAATTCAAATAGATCATTATTCGCGAGACAACACGGATAGCTTGAAAAAGTATGATCGTATCTCATATGCTATGTAATAATGTCGTGTCTTCACAAGTTAGACCTGTTTTTCTCATTAGTAAAATATTTCTTGCAGGCGATATGCTAAAGAGGCATATTTTGTTATCTTCCGAGCAATGAGCCAACATAAATTACTTGAATCACTGCAAAAAGATAAGCTTGTAAGCAAAAGCTTATCCTTAGGAATTTACATTAGTACCTGAATTAGTTACTACTTTCACAAATAGCTTTCTTTACTTATCTTGTTTATAACATGCATCAGTTTGTGTTGCGCATACATAAGTATAATTTCTGTTGCTACACTGAGTGCACTTTAAATTTTGAGTCTGACATTGTTACACCTTGTAATAAATATGCAGTGTGCAGTCATAAAGTTACCCTCACAAAACCTGCTGCTCACTGTAGCAGGAAAAGCAGATCGGTTCATCGGAATGCTTTTTCCAGTAGTAAGTTGTGTTTCGTGTAAGCAGGTATATTTTACTTACCATCTGTAAGGTAATTTAGCACAAGTAAATAACGGGATGGAGAGATGTCTCGTTCTTTTATTTACCATCTTGTTGTTATCTTTGCCCTTCTATTTAATCCAAACTAATTTAGTATAATATGTCGCTTTTTATCGCAAGATAACGTGGTGTTTCTGTGTAAAACCCTAAAAATCATAAACGCGTGAAAAGACTATTTTGCCCCTCTATTTAATATCCATAAAATACGTAAAACCCGTCAAGCTCAGTAAATATAAATTTTAACCTACCTTACGAATAATTGGAGAACACGTGTGTACGAGATCACAAAAGATTACTTTCGTAAACATTAAAACTTATGTACATGGGCCGAGTTTTACATAAACATTTCAACCTAATTGAAGCCCAACTAAGTTTGGTTTTGGCCCATGTTTCTTTTTCTTTTGGTTCGGTTAAAACAACCGTATATCCCCCTCCCCCTCATTTTATTCGTGACCTAACATTACACAAGTCTTGTCCACATGAAACCCTAAATCCCTATCAATGAAGTGACGACAGTTTCTTGTCCATCTCCTCCATTCGATCTCAACAGCAAACAAGGCAATTGAAGAGGGTTTCCAAGGAGGCTATGACGTGGGTTTGTTGCTGCTGATCGTGGGTTCGTAGATCAAAAGAATGGTTGCTGGTCGTGGCCCTAGGGTTGCTGGGTCGTGAGTTTTGTTTGCCTTGGTCTCGTATCATTCCACTCGAGCATCTAGGGTTTGTGTTGTTAATCTCCTTTCAATTCTTTTCTTTGTTACCTTGAAACGAGTATGTATAAAAATTCATAAGCTGGAAAATATAAAACTTAGACATGTTAAGATGCTATTAAAACAGGTCATACGGCTTTCATGGGTCATGGGTGCGTTTGGGTAGGTTAAACATGTGCTTATATTGGTTTTAATAGACCCTAAAACTGGACAGCATCATATGTCGAATTTGTATGTGTTATAGATCGATATTTATAAGTGCAATAATCTGTGTTTTTGTTGGAAAAGTTTATTTTATGTCTTAGTTAAGTTTTCCAAGTGGTTTGGTCGAATTTGGAGTTGTCTAAGTCGTATTTTTAAATTTTACAAGATCAAGTGTCAAAGCTGAGAAAACGGGTCTGAAATTTAGTTGGATTGTTTGATTTTTAATTTTCAAACCATAAATAATTGGGAGCTCTACTTTTACAGGAGTGACATTTAGGATATAAATGAATTTCTGGGAGTTTTGGGAATTTTTCCAAGGTGTCTAAACAGGTCCAATAAGCGTAAACTTTTAAGGTGTATTTTCTTACCACTTTCTGGGCAGGTCTGGACTTATGATTTTCAATAGGCCATTTGACCTGGAAATAAAATTCCCCAATTTTTGGAGAGTCTTTTAACTCATATGGGAACCCCTGGGAATTTCCTTGATTTTATTTGAACTAAGTAAGTATTTTATAAAAATCGCTAAATTCTGGTCCAGATATGAAGTTAAGAAAATGAAAGATAAAAAGATTATATCAATAAGTAAAACACTTATACATGCATAAGAAACTTATAAAATGAGTATATAAGTAATATATGATATCAATTCGTGTAGATTCGTTGACGAAGATACGACGTTGCTTTCCGGTGTTACTTTTCCGTTTGTTTTCATTACGTTGCTAAGGTACAGATATTCTGACCTTTTCTCTTAAGGTTTCTCATGATTCGTTTACATCTTTCGATAGTAGCTTTGAACTATTATACTTTGCTCTGAGCCTTCTATTTAGGGTTTCCCTATGACTCTGCTATGCACCCTTTTGTTATGAACTCTGATTATGAACCTTTCTGATTATGAACCTTCTGATTGTGAACCTTATGACTACGAACCTTTCTGATTATGAGCCATTGATATGAACTTTTGATTATGAACTTATGTTATGGAACTTATGTTATGGAACTTTGATATGAATCCTTATGATATGATTATGCTTTGACCCTTCAGTTTGATACCCGAGCCAAATATGTTTCCCTAGCCTTGAAGATAACATGGCAGTGTCAGTGATGCACCTCTGGCATGACTCTAGGGCAGTAGAGTGATGTTCTGCCACGTCCCTTGGTGGTGGATCATATTTTGTATATGTGAGGTAGGGGCGTATGGATGCATCCTAGATCTGTTCTGTTATCTGATATGATATGATTTGTCTGGTGAATGATGTCGTGTGCAATACGCGTCTTCACAGTCTGGGAGCTAGCTACTCCATTGGTTACTGAGGTCTCCCCTCCTATTATATATGGTATTCCGGGGTCACCCCTCCGAATACAATGGCTACTTATGATATGATATGATATGATATGTTTCTGGGCTCGTGGTAGATTTCTGACAACCCTTACACTTTTGATATGCCTATACTGTACTTTCTGTATTTCCCCAACGCACCATAATCTGTATTAATTGTTCATTTCTCAGTACCCTTATATGACTCACTCTTACCAAGATATAGATACTCCTTTTCATTGATCTGTCACACTTTCATTCCGTTATTTCAGACTATCGTTCCATTCACGTACCGGGTTATTATATGTTATTGGATTTGATTATGCTTTTCATGTGTTATGTGACTACTGATTACTCTGCTGCGCTATGATTAATATACGGTTATCTGAGTTACCTGTTTTCATCTGATGATATGTGATCTCACTGTTATGTGACCCTCTGAATTGTCTGGTGACCATGCTAATGTGTAATCGTTAGTTTTGTCTGTTTATTATGTGTACTTCGTTCAGTTAATTCCGTGGACTATGACTATTCGTTGTGTCCTTATCTGCTTATTGTTTACCTGCCATGTTTACACTTCTGTCTATGCTACGGATTGATTTGGGTAAATGGTTCAACTTATGATGTTTAGCTTATTAACTTGTTTAATTGCCTTGCTATGTCTCTAATTCATTCAATTATAATGCTCATATTGTATTCCTACTTGTTATGTGTGACTGCCATGTTTTGACTGCTGTTAGTACTTTCGCTGTTATGATACTTGTTATGTTTTCATCTAAGGCTTTTTAATCTGTGCGATTGCCATGCTCACTTCCTAATTAATTGCTTCCGCTTGCTTTTAGTTTTCCTGTTGGCTTATTTATATTCTGATTTCCTGATCTGACTGCGTGCTATTCTTATGTTGAGTGGATGCGACGTCTGGTATGCTTGATTTGGTTTCAGTGCTTGTATGTCTGTTTGATTATATGTGATTATATATATGTCATGGATGCGTTGCTTGTTGTGTTCTCCTTGATTGTCATTCTTGCTGGATATCTGTATAATTGTGTTCTGCAGGATCCTCATTGACTCATTGTTTCCTTTCCGTTGCAACCTTGCTATTGTCCCTTTGTTTCATTTCGTATTCCTGCTTTTGTTTAGCTTTCGTTTTGTTATATCTGTTCACTGGGCTTTTTAAGCTCAGCCGCATTTCTTTTCCTGCGGCAGGTTTTAGGTTTGAAGATGGGCTTCGATGGGCTGAGAGTTAGAGTATCTGAGTGGACCAACACTAGTACCTTATTACGTTGGGACTTATTTAGAAGAACTTTTGTTTTGGGATTTTATTTCATTATTGGATATTGTATTTTCCTTGTCAGTCAATTGTGTATATGTTTTGATACCTCATTTTAAAGGTTTTCTTTTGTGAAGATTTCATTTGTATGTTCTGATATGACACCAGAATGTGACACTTCTACCCTTGCCGGGTTGGGGTGTTACAATTATGGTATCAGAGCAAAGGTTTCGTCTTGTTGACCTTAGGATTGACCTGTGAGGACTTGGGTAGACACTAGGTTTCTGTCTGTTCTGATCTCTTCCGATTCCTTTTGATTGTCATTCAGATTTGACGTCGATAATCTTTCGTCTTCACTGTTTTAGCCTTCTTCTTTTCGCGTCGAACTTTGTTATTTTGTCTTCGTACATCCATTTGTCGACCGTTAGATGGAGACTACTCGTGGAGCCGAAGTTGATGGTGTCGACCCTGCATCGCTGCAACAGTCCCTGAGCTGGAGAGGTTCGTGAAGCAGAAGCCACACCCGACTGCCGTGCTGCTGGAGGCATCAGGATGCTGCTGGAGGAAGCTGGACGGACCAACCAAAGACGCAAAAGACGGAGACAAGATTCAACCGGTGGCTGAGAGGGTTCATCTACTTCATATGATTTTGGCGCGATTTATGTTACTCCGATTCGTTTGTCATGCGTTTTGAGGCGGTTTGATATTCTGTTAAGTGATTCTGATCGGTATTGCTTTTCTTGATTTGTTCAGAACTCGGTTTGAATCGTGAAGTTTTATCGTTTGGCATTTTGTTAATATCTCAGCTTTTCTTTTGGATCGTCAGTAATGAGTCATGAGGAACCGTTTCGAGCAAGTTGGTGGCCTTCTTCTTTGGTGATATGGTAAGTTGTTTGATGTAGTATATGTTGTATGTATGTGAATCTGGTCTGCTTTGGTATGTTACTTGATATCTGTATGTGATATGTTTTGTTGTGATATTGGTTATGTGGTTTGTCATGAACCGAGGCAAAATATGATGACAATAAGAACTTGTTATGTGATGCAAGTATTATGACGCCTGATCAACGTGATAATACCGAGATCATATAATCTGAACTTATTGAAATCATACGACGTCTTGGGAAATGCCTGGGGTAGGTACGTGAATGGACTAGGCTTATATCCGTTATCTTTTGATCCTCATATTCGTTTGAAATTCTGTACCTCTGTACGACATTTTCACCGACATCTATTACTTATAAGTTTTGTACGCTTTGGACCCGAAATCGTTTTGATCTGTGCGAAACTATGGATTGCTACGTCTGCCTTAAACTAGTATGTCTGTATACCTTTGCGACTTCAATTTTCGAGGACGAAAATTTTCTTTTAGAGGGGAAGAGTTGTAAAACCCTAAAAATTATAAACGCGTGAAAAGACTATTTTGCCCCTCTATTTAATATCCATAAAATACGTAAAACCCGTCAAGCTCAGTAAATATAAATTTTAACCTACCTTACGAATAATTGGAGAACACGTGTGTACGAGATCACAAAAGATTACTTTCGTAAACATTAAAACTCATGTACATGGGCCGAGTTTTACATAAACATTTCAACCTAATTGAAGCCCAACTAAGTTTGGTTTTGGCCCATGTTTCTTTTTCTTTTGGTTCGGTTAAAACAACCGTATATCCCCCTCCCCCTCATTTTATTCGTGACCTAACATTACAGAAGTCTTCTCCACATGAAACCCTAAATCCCTATCAATGAAGTGACGACAGTTTCTTGTCCATCTCCTCCATTCGATCTCAACAACAAACAAGGCAATTGAAGAGGGTTTCCAAGGAGGCTATGACGTGGGTTTGTTGCTGCTGATCATGGGTTCATAGATCAAAAGAATGGTTGCTGGTCGTGGCCCTAGGGTTGCTGGGTCGTGAGTTTTGTTTGCCTTGGTCTCGTATCATTCCACTCGAGCATCTAGGGTTTGTGTTGTTAATCTCCTTTCAATTCTTTTCTTTGTTACCTTGAAACGAGTATGTATAAAAATTCATAAGCTGGAAAATATAAAACTTAGACATGTTAAGATGCTATTAAAACAGGTCATACGGCTTTCATGGGTCATGGGTGCGTTTGGGTAGGTTAAACATGTGCTTATATTGGTTTTAATAGACCCTAAAACTGGACAGCATCATATGTCGAATTTGTATGTGTTATAGATCGATATTTATAAGTGCAATAATCTGTGTTTTTGTTGGAAAAGTTTATTTTATGTCTTAGTTAAGTTTTCCAAGTGGTTTGGTCGAATTTGGAGTTGTCTAAGTCGTATTTTTAAATTTTACAAGATCAAGTGTCAAAGCTGAGAAAACAGGTCTGAAATTTAGTTGGATTGTTTGATTTTTAATTTTCAAACCATAAAGAATTGGGAGCTCTACTTTTACAGGAGTGACATTTAGGATATAAATGAATTTCTGGGAGTTTTGGGAATTTTTCCAAGGTGTCTAAACAGGTCCAATAAGCGTAAACTTTTAAGGTGTATTTTCTGACCACTTTCTGGGCAGGTCTGGACTTATGATTTTCAATAGGCCATTTGACCTGGAAATAAAATTCCCCAATTTTTGGAGAGTCTTTTAACTCATATGGGAACCCCTGGGAATTTCCTTGATTTTATTTGAACTAAGTAAGTATTTTATAAAAATCACTAAATTCTGGTCCAGATATGAAGTTAAGAAAATGAAAGATAAAAAGATTATATCAATAAGTAAAACACTTATACATGCATAAGAAACTTATAAAATGAGTATATAAGTAATATATGATATCAATTCGTGTAGATTCGTTGACGAAGATACGACGTTGCTTTCCGGTGTTACTTTTCCGTTTGTTTTCATTACGTTGCTAAGGTACAGATATTCTGACCTTTTCTCTTAAGGTTTCTCATGATTCGTTTACATCTTTCGATAGTAGCTTTGAACTATTATACTTTGCTCTGAGCCTTCTATTTAGGGCTTCCCTATGACTCTGCTATGCACCCTTTTGTTATGAACTCTGATTATGAACCTTTCTGATTATGAACCTTCTGATTGTGAACCTTATGACTACGAACCTTTCTGATTATGAGCCATTGATATGAACTTTTGATTATGAACTTATGTTATGGAACTTATGTTATGGAACTTTGATATGAACTTTGATATGAATCCTTATGATATGATTATGCTTTGACCCTTCAGTTTGATACCCGAGCCAAATATGTTTCCCTAGCCATGAAGGTAACATGGCCGTGTCAGTGATGCACCTCTGGCATGACTCTAGGGCAGTAGAGTGATGTTCTGCCACGTCCCTTGGTGGTGGATCATATTTTGTATATGTGAGGTAGGGGCGTATGGATGCATCCTAGATCTGTTCTGTTATCTGATATGATATGATTTGTCTAGTGAATGATGTCGTGTGCAATACGCGTCTTCACAGTCTGGGAGCTAGCTACTCCATTGGTTACTGAGGTCTCCCCTCCTATTATATATGGTATTCCGGGGTCACCCCTCCGAATACAATGGCTACTTATGATATGATATGATATGATATGTTTCTGGGCTCGTGGTAGATTTCTGACAACCCTTACACTTTTGATATGCCTATACTGTACTTTCTGTATTTCCCCAACGCACCATAATCTGTATTAATTGTTCATTTCTCAGTACCCTTATATGACTCACTCTTACCAAGATATAGATACTCCTTTTCATTGATCTGTCACACTTTCATTCCGTTATTTCAGACTATCGTTCCATTCACGTACCGGGTTATTATATGTTAATGGATTTGATTATGCTTTTCATGTGTTATGTGACTACTGATTACTCTGCTGCGATATGATTAATATACGGTTATCTGAGTTACCTGTTTTCATCTGATGATATGTGATCTCACTGTTATGTGACCCTCTGAATTGTCTGGTGACCATGCTAATGTGTAATCGTTAGTTTTGTCTGTTTATTATGTGTACTTCGTTCAGTTAATTCCGTGGACTATGACTATTCGTTGTGTCCTTATCTGCTTATTGTTTACCTGTCATGTTTACACTTCTGTCTATGCTACGGATTGATTTGGGTAAATGGTTCAACTTATGATGTTTGGCTTATTAACTTGTTTAATTGCCTTGCTATGTCTCTAATTCATTCAATTATAATGCTCATATTGTATTCCTACTTGTTATGTGTGACTGCCATGTTTTGACTGCTGTTAGTACTTCCGCTGTTATGATACTTGTTATGTTTTCATCTAAGGCTTTTTAATCTGTGCGATTGCCATGCTCACTTCCTAATTAATTGCTTCCGTTTGCTTTTAGTTTTCCTGTTGGCTTATTTATATTCTGATTTCCTGATCTGACTGCATGCTATTCTTATGTTGAGTGGATGCGACGTCTGGTATGCTTGATTTGGTTTCGGTGCTTGTATGTCTGTTTGATTATATGTGATTATATATATGTCATCGGTGCTTTGCTTTGCTTAGTTCTCCTTGTTATATGTTTCGTTTGGATATCTGTATAATTGTGTTCTGCAGGATCCTCATTGACTCATTGTCCTCATTTCGCTGCGACTTTGTTATCAGTTTCATTATTCCATTTCGCATTTCTGATTTATTTAGCTTTCGTTTTGTTATATCTGTTCACTGGGCTTTTTAAGCTCAACCGCATTTCTTTCCTGCGGCAGGTTTTAGGTTTGAAGATGGGCTTCGATGGGCTGAGAGTTAGAGTATCTGAGTGGACCAACCCTAGCACCTTATTACTTTGGGACTTATTTTGAAGAACTTTTGTTTCGGGATTTTAATTCATTCTGGATATTGTATTTTCTTGTCAGTCAATTGTGTATATGTTTTGATACTTCATTTTTAAGGTTTCCGTTTGTAAAGATTTCATTTGTATGTTCTGATATGATACCAGAATGTGACACTTCTTGTCACACCCCCAAATTACCCGTTTTACAGCGGAATGAAATACCTTGGGGAGGACTGTCATAGCATCAAAGTTACAGTTATATCGAACGACCTAAAGTGTCGTTTTAAAAATATCATTTGATTCATTAAAATAATCAGAGTTTACAAACATTAGGTCCCAAAAGATTTCCAATATATCAAAACGAGTTTGTTACAATCAAATGATAGTTAAGTGCATAAAATATAGGTGAGACGCGTCGACACCGCGACTCTATGATAAGTCCACATGCATGCCATGAAGTGAATGCCTTAGATACCTGAGATAAAACATGCTAAAAGTGTCAACACAATGGTTGAGTGAGTTCATAGAGTTTGTTTAACAAGTAAAGCTTTGAAAGAGTGTTCATGCAACATAGGCAAAATTATTGGTCATTTAGAATAGTCCACAAAGCAAAGGCATTGTAAATCCACTCAGTTCCAAGTTCCGCCAATACAAAACTTGCAACCTGTATGTTCACAACCCACTGCCAAAATATGTCTAATGGTTAAGTGCACATTATCATAATAGTTCACAAAGCAAAGGCATTGTAAATCCACTCAGTTCCAAGTTCCGCCCATACAAAACTTGCAACCTGTGTGTTCACAACCCACTGCCAAAATATGTATAGTTTAATAGTCAAGTGTACGATGTCATAATAGTTCACAATATAACACCACATATAATAATTCAGGGATGCTCCATACATGGGAGACTTTGCACTGCTCCAACAAGGGAGACTCCTTTGTCACTCGACCACCTAGGCGAGAATTATTGAGAACGCTCCACCAATAAGGCGAGACTTTGCACACTCCACCGATAAGGCGAGAATTATTGAGAATGCTCCACCAATAAGGCGAGACTTATACTGAAAATGCTCCGTTCCCATAGGGAGACATTCTGCTCCGGACCGGGGAGGCTTTAATTTGCTCCGAATAAGGGAGACTTTATAGTGATGCTCCGAACAAGGGAGACTTAGATTGAAAATGCTCCGTTCCCATAGGGAGACATTCTGCTCCGGATCGGGGAGGCTTTATAGTGATGCTCCGAACAAGGGAGACTTTAGGTCAAGGTCATAACACGTACGGTTCAATAAGTTCAAACAAGTCATAAGTTTGTATTTAAGTTCAAGAGTTCCTTTCAAAAGTTCGTAATTAAGTTCAAAGATTTAAGTCGAGTTCAAAAGTTCAGAACAGTCAAAGAGCTTGAATAATATCAAAAGGTTCAAGATAGTCGAAGCGTTCAAAATCACGTCAAACAAGTTTAAAATATATCAAAAGGGTCCTTTACAGGTTAAAAGAGTTCAACTATATGTCAAAAAGTTCATGTCAAGTCCAAAGTGTTCACTTATATGTTAAAGGGTCCGAATCAATTTAAAAGAGCTCAAATATACATGTCGAAGGGATCAAAATCAAGGAAAGTGTTTCAACTAATAGCGTTCATAACATAGTGATCAATTTAGTTCGGGCATAATCTACTCACGCGCACATAGAGTGAAACAAAAGATATTTAAGTTCATATAAATGTAAAGTAAAAGCAAGTAGTTGAGCATGTATCTCCCCCGAAGAGTTTATAAAACAATTAAACGAGTAAAAGTGGAGCTACGAACTCACCTGTTGCAATAGTTACGATGACAAAGTGGATGCACAGAAATGAGATGCAACTCTCTAACCGCGACCTATTATGAATGATATGATCTAATATAAGTCATGAAACAATGTCGTGCATGCAAACTCATATGATATCCATACCACTTGTACACTTTTGAAATATAAAGTTTATCGTCGAAATATATGTTTATGACATCTCGTCATATTATAAAATACTTTACAAGTATTTACGTTGAAACAACCTCCTACGATAGTCGTTTAGTAATTTATCAAGAATTTATAGCTTTTCGTCACAAAATAATATACTTTGTCAATTCATGAAAGTGACTAAATGGCCTCGAAAAGCTAGTCGTAAAATGGTGCACATCGAGTGTTAGGAAAACAAACTCAACGGTTTTGGAAAGCTTGTATCATTATCTCAAAGTTTTAGCATTTAAGTTTTTATCGTAGAGGTCTCGATCATGGAGAAAAACATAGGTAAAGTATGGTACTTGTGTCCAAAATATTGTTTAAGGGAGGTTTTCGGCAAAGTTTAAGTGACCGTATTTTATTCGTTACAACTCCGCTTGACGAACGGTTGGACATTTTGGAAAATATGCTAGGCGAACTTACTTTTACTAAAAGACATCGTTTCATAAAAAGTACTATCAATGTTAAAAACGACCCTCAACATGGTCATTCGCGGCCGATCTTTCTTGGTTATTAGAAAATATATAGTTATACTTATATAAAATAGTTACGGCAACTTTGTTAAATCGCGTTTAATTTAATCGTTACAAGTCCGTTTTCTACGTTTTATATGTCCTTAGCTTCATGTTAAAGTATACTAATATATATTTGATAAGTCGACACATTTTATAACGCTTAAGACTCATTTTTGACTCGTAAAAAGTTGAGAATACATGCTGAATTTTCTGAAACAAATAGTTTTCGTCGTTAAACTTAAAAATATCATATATTCTTCTTTATAACTCCGTTTTAACCCGTTCAAGCGGCCACGTTTTCGTTTTAAAGTATATTCTCTAAATATCTAGCCCAAAAATTTTTACTCACTGTCGAGATTTCCAGAATTAACAAATATGATCAGACCCTTAAATATAGTTGTCGAAATGAGTTTTTCTCGCGTAAAACTTATTCTAACCACTTCAAACCAACGCCGAAGCTATTCTAAACCTACCATACACCTTCTTAGGGTGTCATGGGTTCTTAGACATCACCAAAAATGATATGTTTTAAGGAGTAATTATAGGATGATAAATATATATTTATAACACTTAAAAACAATAAAAAGTGGTATAGACATCAATATGACTTGCATGTTTTTCTCAAGCATGATGAAATGAACATAATATAAATATGAAAGATGAATATGAATATGAAATGCTTACTAGTTACTTGATGAGGCTAAATGAACAAAGGTTGATCCTAAACACCCTAGGTTTTTATTTCAAAACCTTACTTAAGAGTGTGCCTAGATTGATATAAACTTGACTAGAAAAATTTTGGTGATCACCTTCTTGATCCTCAATGGTGGCCGGTTATGGAGAAGAGAGGAGAAGAGAGTATGGTTTTTGTTTCACCTTGGATATTTAGTTTGTATGGTTTATATAAAATATAAAATCAATATAAGTATTAGTATTAGTAAGATATTTGTGTAGAAATGGGGTGAGTCATGATGGTTGGTCGACATATATGAAAAAGAAAAGATGAAACATTCACTTTACATAATATAATGTATAAGTGTACTAGTAATGTATAATTATTTAAGGATAATTAGTAACTTGTATATTTACTTAAGCATTTAGGGTAGCGTTAGTTAAAAATAACTTTTAACGGATCAAAATAAAATATATTGAAGTCATAAAAATTATAAAAATACATTCCTTACAAAAATTGAGTGAAATGATAATTATCGTGTAGTATTTAAGAAAACCGTCGTAATTATATAAATATAACAATTTATATACAAAATAAATTTAAAACACCGGGTAAACTAATAATATTATTTTTATAATCTTAATATGAGTATAAAAATATATCGGGATAATTTTTGGAAGTATCGGATCAATTGTTCAAAATAAATGATCGTGCGATAGCGTTTATTTAATAAGAAATATATACGTTAATGAAATATAAATTTGAAAAATGACCGGAAATTGAGAATTGTGACACTTCTACCCTTGCCGGGTTGGGGTGTTACAATTATGGTATCAGAGCCAAAGGTTTCGTCTTGTTGACCTTAGGATTGACCTGTGAGGACTTGGGTAGACACTAGGTTTCTGTCTGTTCTGATCTCTTCCGATTTCTTTTGATTGTCATTCAGATTTGACTTCGATAATCTTTCGTCTTCACTATTTTGGCCTTCTTCTCTTCGCATTTGATTTTGTTATTTTATCTTCGCACATCCGCTTGTCGACGTTAGATGGAGATTTCTCGTAGAGCTGAAGATGATGGTGCCGGCCCTGCATCGCTGCAACAGTCCCTGAGCTGGAGAGGTTCGTGAAGCAGAAGCCACACCCGACTGCCGTGCTGCTGGAGGAAGCTGGACGGACCAACCAAAGACGCAAAAGATGGAGACAAGATTCAACTGGTGGCTGAGAGGGTTCATCTACTTCATATGATTTGGGCACGACTTATGTTACTCTGATTCGTTTGTCATGCGTTTTGAGGCGGTTTGATATTCTGTTAAGTGATTCTGATCGGTATTGCTTTTCTTGATTTGTTCGGAACTTGGTTTGAATCGTGAAGTTTTATCGTTTGGCATTTTGTTAATATCTCAGCTTTTCTTTTGGATCGTCAGTAATGAGTCATGAGGAACCGTTTCGAGCAAGTTGGTGGCCTTCTTCTTTAGTGAAATGGTAAGTTGGTTTGATGTTTTTATGCTGTACATATGTGAATCTGGTCTGTTTTGGTATGTTACTTGCTACCTGTATGTTATCTGTTTTGTGGTGATGTTTGTTATGTGGTTTGTCATGGCCCGAGGCAGAATATGATGACAATAAGAACTTGTTATGTGATGCAAGTATTATGACGCCTGATCAACGTGATAATACCGAGATCATATAATCTGAACTTATTGAAATCATACGACGTCTTGGGAAATGCCTGGGGGTTGGTATGTGAATGGAATATGACTTGTATCCGTTATTTGGCACTCCTCATGTTCGTTTGAAATTCTGTACCTATTTGTGAGATTTTCGTCGATATCTGTTACGTATAAGTTTTGTACGCTTTGGAACCGAAACCGTTATGATTTGTGTGAAACTATGGATTGCTACGTCTGCCTTAAACTAGTATGTCTCTGTATACCTCTGCGACTTCAATTTTTGAGGACGAAAATTTTCTTTTAGAGGGGAAGAGTTGTAAAACCCTAAAAATCATAAACGCGTGAAATGACTATTTTGCCCTCTATTTAATATTTATAAAATACGTAAAATACATCAAGCTCCTTAAATGTGAAATGTAACCTAACTCGTAAAGGTTAGAGTTGTAAAACCTAATGTACAAAATAAATGAGATTTTCTGACACTTCACGTCTATGCATATTACGCGCCTATATGTTACACGAGTCGAAATTTCATAAGTTATAAAAAAACTTATTAACTTAAAAGTAAAGGCCCATCTATGTAATAAGTTGGAGATTGGACTTGGCCCATACTCCTTCCTTTGGCTCGTCTAATGCAAGAACCGGTGTTCCCCCTTCTTTTTTTTGTTATACGCTCCTTATGTGAACACAAAGAAACCCTAATCTCTACCTCCACCAAAAGTGACGGCAAAGTTCTTTTGAACGTGAGTCGAAGGCATGGGTTGCTGTGATCGTGGTTCCTAGTTCAAAAGGGTGGCTGGTCGTGGGTGCTAGCCTGAAGGTGGGGGTTGTTTTGGCTTGCTCTTGGTCATGGGTGTTGTCGTGGGTGCTCCATTTTTCTGTCATGGGCTTATGGGTCGAAGATGCTGCTGCTATCGTGGGGGTTACAGCCCTTAGGGTTCTCGTTCTTGTTCACATCTCACAAGGGTAACCTCTAATATACCCATCTCGTTACCTTCTTTTCACTTTTGGACGTGTGTTTTGGTTCTCCCATTTGAACGCATACATTATAACAAAGCACATAAAATGATAACTAATGTCACATGAAATCATGACCTAGGCTTAATTTATATCGAATGGATTATCGACTGTGAACCTTTGTTCGAATCTGTTTTGATCTCTATGATATGCGACACATACATATGTTCATGTTAATAAGAATTAGTTGAAACAAGGCTAAAAGAAGCATGTAAAAATTGATCTAATGTGTGTCGAACAAAAAGGGTTTCATATGGTCTTGTGATGGGTCGTATGGTGCTTTGGGTGTGTACATTGTAAGGGCTGTAAATGAGCCTAAGTCACGTTAAAATCAAAATATATAGGTCTCTTGTGTATTAGAATGGTTAAAACTTGTTATATGATGGCTTTAAAACGAATGTTGACATGGGCAGGTTTATAGGTCGAATGTGTATGCTTGCTTAACTGAGTTACATAAGTGTTTAATTCGGTATTTTTGGTTTTAAACTTAGTTTAATGTATTAGTTAAGTTTTCCAAGTGGTTTGGTCAAATTTGGATTTGTCTAAGTCGTATTTTTAAATTTTACAAAATCAAGTGTCAAAGCTGAGAAAATGGGTCTGAAATTTGGTTGGATTGTTTGATTTTTAATTTTCAAACCATAATGAATTGGGAGCTCTACTTTTACAGGAGTGACATTTAGGACATAAATGAATTTCTGGGAGTTTTGGGAATTTTTCCAAGGGGTCTAAACAGGTCCAATAAGCGTAAACTTTTAAGGTGTATTTTCTGACCACTTTTTGGACAGGTCTGGTCTTGTGATTTTCTATAGGACATTTTACTTGGAATTAGAACCCCCCCCCCCCCCCCAATTTTTGGAGAGTCTTTTAACTCATATGGGAACCCCTGGGAATTCCCTTGATTTTATTTGAGCTAAGTAAGTATTTTATAAAAATCCCTAAATTCTGGTCCAGATATGAAGTTAAGAAAATGAAAGATAAAAAGATTATAACAATAAGTAAAACACTTATACATGCATAAGAAACTTATAAAATGAGTATATAAGTAAAATATGAAATCAATTCATGTAGATTCATTGACGAAGATATGACGTTGCTTTCCGGTGTTACTTTTCTGTTTGTTTTCATTACGTTGCTAAGGTACAAATATTCTGACCTTTTCTCTTAAGGTTTCTCATGATTCGTTTACATCTTTCGATATTAGCTTTGAACTGTTATACTTTGCTCTGAGCCTTCTATTTAGGGCTTCCCTATGACTCTGCTATGCACCCTTTTGTTATGAACTCTGATTATGAACCTTTTGATTGTGAACCTCATGACTACGAACCTTTCTGATTATGAGCCATTGATATGAACTTTTGATTATGAACTTATGTTATGGAACTTTGATATGAATCCTTATGATATGATTATGCTTTGATGTTGATCCCAGTTGAGCAAACGATCTAATATAGAAACTGACTTGTAACAAAAGCTTATCAAGTATTATGCGGAATTTAACACTTGATCTTAAGAAGAACAATTAACATTCAACACCTCAATATTATTTATTAATACGAATACTCTTACAGTATTAGGGTTTTGCAACCTTGAAGTGTATCGACCTTAGATATAAAACATACGTATATCTAACCTAGCCTAGGACCTCCTTTTATAGGCTAAGGAGTCCTATACAATATACAATACGTAACCTACAAGATAAATATCTTTTCCATATTTATCTGATACAATAAACTAACCGACTATAGAAAGCTAGCAGTGCCTACAATATACTATCAGCGGTTACAGAATACTACTAGCCGCGGTTACACTTCATCCGTGGTTACACTTCTTCAGTCCGTGGTTATCTTCAAGCTTGTCCGTGGTTCCATTACTTAAAGTAATTCATCATCCAAGGAACCTAAAACCCAACATTTGACCCTTCAGTTTGATACCC
>BPTQ01000003.1:163715598-163726007 GCA_019973895.1 Chrysanthemum seticuspe
TGGTACTCCCATTATTACTATCAAACTCACTGGAACTGAAAATTACAAAATATGGAATATGGCCATGACCTTTGCCTTAAGGAACCATAATAAGTTAGGGTTTATTGATGGTACTTGCATAAGAGATGATTCGAACCCTAGTCTTGCTAATCAATGGGATACCTGTAACTCTGTTGTGGTTACTTGGATTCTTAACTCTCTCAGTCCTGAACTATTTGCTGGTGCTATATATGCTAAAACTGCTTATGAAATGTGGAATGATCTTAAAGATACCTATGATAAGGTTGATGGTTCAGCTATCTTTAATTTGCATAAAAATATAAACTCTCTTAGTCAAAGTGGGTCCTCTCTTGCTGATTATTATAACAACCTTAACTCTTTGTGGAAACAATTTGATTGTATGATTAGCTTGCCTCCTTGCACTTGTGAGGCTGCAAAACATTTTGAAAAACACAATCAGCTAATCAAGTTAATACAATTTCTTATGGGTCTTGATGACTCCTATGTTCCCATCAGAAGCAATATTTTAACCAGAGATCCTTTGCCTAATGTCAAAACTGCTATCTCTGTTGTCTCTGGAGAAGAATCTCACAGAAATGTTTCATCTGGGAATAACTCTGCTAAACCCAATGCTACAGCTTTTGCTGCAAAAACTTCTGATGGTGGAAAATTTTTTGATAATAAAAAAGGATTTAACAACAACAATTTTAAAAGTTCTGGTTTTAATGCTGGTAACAGCTCAAACAACAGAGGACCAAACATGAATCTCAAATGTACTAACTGCAAAAAACCTGGTCATACTATTGATAGATGTTATGATCTGGTTGGTTATCCTGCTGGATATGTCAAAAGGAATTTTAATTCTAAACCCTTCAGCAGTAACAATGTTTCTACTGATATTAATCGTACCACTGATAATAGTGCTAGCAACTCTAGCAACTCTCCTGTCTCTTTGTCTAATGAACAGCTCTCCAGACTTATGAGTCTTCTTAATGACAACAATGTGTCTTCTGCTAATGCCAACATGGCAGGTAAATTTTTTTCAGGAACCTTCTTTAATGGCAGTGTTAAGTTTAACATAAACTTCAACAAATTTTTCAACAACAACACAAAAACTCTATCTGGAAACATCAGTCTTGGTTGGAATGTTGACTCTGGTGCAAATCAGCACATGACTGTATCCGCCAAATTTTTAATTAATGTTGTTGACATTTCAAATCTTGGTCTAACTGTTGGACATCCCAATGGTACTCAGGCCCTAATCACTAAAATTGGTGACTTAAAAGTCAATAAAGACCTAACTCTTTTTGATGTTTTGGTTGTTCCTGAGTACAATGTTAGTCTGCTGTCTGTTCATAAGATTGCTAGAGACAATAAGATGTTTGTTGGGTTTAATGAATCTAATTGCTACATACAGGATTTACATCAAAAAAGGATTGTGGGGATTGGTAAACAATGCAATGGGTTATATATGTTTGATATTGATTCTACATGTAAGATTACTTCAAATAACTGCATTTCTGTTTGTCATGTTTTTAGAAATCTATGGCATCAAAGACTTGGTCATCCCTCTGACCAAGTCCTTCATATCCTTAAATCCACCCTTAAACTTGATAGCTCATCTGAATCTGACCATCTTTGTGATACTTGCAACAAAGCTAAACAAACCAGGGAACCATTCCCTCTAAGTGAACATAAATCAACTAAAATTGGTCAACTTGTTCATCTAGATGCATGGGGACCATATAAAGTCACTAGTAGAGATGGTTACAAATATTTTTTAACTATTGTTGATGACTATTCTAGGGCAGTGTGGATTTATATGCTTAAGGGAAAGGATGATGTTTATGTTTCCATTGTTAATTTTACTCATATGCTATCAAATCAATTTGAACACAATGTTAAGACTTTCAGAAGTGACAATGGGACATAATTTGTTAATAATAAACTTCAACACTTCTTCCATGAAAAAGGAATTCTACATCAAACCTCTTGTGTTTATACACCACAACAAAATGGTATTGCAGAAAGGAAACATAGGCATCTCCTTAATGTAGCTAGATCCCTTATGTTTCAGGGGGAATTACCTTTATATCTATGGCCTGAATGTGTTCTAACTGCTGCCTATGTCATAAACAGGTCACCCTCTTCAGTTCTGTCTGGCAAGTCCCCCTTCTCCCTTGTGTATGGGCATGACCCTTCACTCTCTCTCCTTAGAGTCTTTGGCTGCTTATGCTATGCCACCATTCTCAACATCTCTGATAAATTTGGTAGTAGGTCTGAGAAAAGTGTCTTTATTGGTTATTCAAATGAGAAAAAAGGTTATAAACTTTTGAGCTTAGAAACAAAAAATATTTTTTATTCCAGAGATGTCAAATTTTATGAAACTGTTTTTCCCTTCAAAATGAAAAATACTTTGTCAAAACCTTTTGTTGAAACGTATGTGCCTAAAGATTTAAATCATAAAAATTTCTTTGACTCACAAACAAGTCCCAATGATGAAGGGAGAGTGACATCCTATGATGATGACACAGTGTTGAGTCATCCTACTAGGGATGATGAACCTGTTGCACCATCTATAGATGATAATACACACCCTGAGGGCACCACATCACATGAATCACATCCTGCTGATGCATCTTCTGATTCTGCTGATACATCTTCTGATTCAAATCAGAACTCTGAACAAGAAGGAGGCTTGCCAGCCACTGCTGCTAGAAGGTCAACCAGAGTTTCTAAGTTGCCCAGTAATCTTAATGACTTTATTGTAGAAGGGAAAGTCAAATATGGTGTTGAAAAGGTTGTTAATTACTCTAACCTTAACAAAGAAAATTATTGCTTTGCTTCTAGTCTTAAGAAAATTATTGCTTTGCTTGATAGTAATTGGGTTGATGCTATGAACTCTGAAATTGAGGCCTTAAATGAAAATCATGCTTGGGATATAACTGATCTCCCACCTAATAGAACTCCCATTGGTTACAAATGGATCTTTAAAATCAAATATAAAGCCAATGGTGAAGTTGATAGATACAAGGCTAGATTAGTTGTTAAAGGTTATAATCAAAGGGAAGGAATAGACTATGAAGAAACCTTTTCTCCTGTTGTGAAAATGTCTACTGTTAGATGTCTTATTGCTTTAGCTGTGAAAAACAAATGGCCTCTTTTCCAACTTGATGTTAACAATGCTTTCTTGTATGGAGATCTTGATGAAGATATCTATATGACCATCCCTAAGGGGTTCTGTAATGAGAACAATAAAAATAAAGTTTGCAAACTTGTTAAGTCCCTATATGGCCTAAAACAAGCTCCTAGAAAATGGAATGAAAAACTTGTCAGTGTTTTAAAAGAAAATAATTTTGTTCAATCTGTCAATGATCATTCTTTATTCACCAAAACAAAGAATAACAAGTTTATTGCTCTGCTTGTTTATGTGGATGATATAGTCCTCACTGGAAACTGTATTGATGAGATAAACCTATTCAAAGAGTTTCTAAAATCAAAATTTCATATCAAAGACTTGGGAAACTTAAAATACTTTCTTGGTATTGAGGTTTTAAAAACTGGAAATGACATTTGTCTCTCCCAAAGAAAATACTGTCTTGAACTCCTCAAAGAATTTGGTCTTCTTGGGTGCAAACCTGTGTCTACTCCTATGGAACCCAACTCTGTCCTTCCATACATTCCCACTGCTGATGATCCCCTACTTGTCAACATCACTGGTTATCAGAAGTTACTTGGGAAACTTATCTATCTCACCCATACAAGACCTGACATCTCATACTCAGTTCATTGTCTGGCACAATATATGCATTCTCCATTAAAATCTCATCTAGAATGTGCCCTCAATGTTCTGAGATATCTAAAAGGAGCTCCAGGAAAAGGTCTAAGGTACAATTTCAGCAACTCTGAAAATCATCTTGAAGGATATAGTGATGCAGATTGGGCCAAATGCAAGAAAACCAGAAAATCTGTCACAGGTTATTGTGTTTTCTTTAATGATTGTTTGATCTCATGGAAAAGTAAAAAACAAAACACTATTTCAAAATCTTCCACAGAAGCAGAGTATAGATCTATGTCTACTGCTGCCTGTGAAATCATTTGGATTCAAAAAATCTTAAAGGATCTAAAAGTTGATATCAATCTTCCTGTTAATCTTTTTTGTGATAACAAATCTGCTTTACAACTTGCTGTCAATCTTGTTTTCCATGAAAGATCAAAACGCTTTGAAATTGATGTCCATTTCATCAGGGGAAAAATTGCAAGAGGTGTTATAAGTGCCAAAAAGATTGGCTCTTTAAACCAAACTGCAGACATACTTACAAAAAACCTCCCTGTTTATCAGCATAAATTCTTGTGTGAAAAATTGATATTGTTTGATATGTTTGCCCATCAGATTAAGGGGGAATGTTAAATTTTGGGGTATTAATCTGTGGCAAACATATCATTCTATCAATTGCTAATGGCTTTCAAGTTATGTTCAGTGCAGGGTTATTACAGGGGTTAATCATGGTCAAAGAATAAAAGGTTTAAAGTTCCAAGATGCTCGTTTCTGCTGAAGCTATTCTCATTTCTGCTGACGAGTCATTTATAGCCGTTAGAGGGGTCTTGGTGTAACTTAATCTCTTATTTAATAAGTCCCTTAATCTAGGGTTAGACACACTCGTGTGTGCAGTCATTTCTCACACACTCTTCTCTTCCCTTTGATCATTTCACTGATCTTGTCTCTTCTTTGTATTTGTATGATTATTGTCTCATTGACATTAATCTAATCTTGTAACATTTTGGATACTATTGTTGATATAATCTAAGCCGACTATTGAGGCTTAGGTTCGAATAAAAGTTCTTCTGTTTACTTGTTGTTGTTGATACTTTCGTACAACTATGGATTAATGACATGAGATTACGAGTGACGTAGCAGCAGGAAATAACCTATAAAGTTTATGAATCTACTAGCTCTGACTAGTCACGGTATTGGCCTTGTGAAGAAACTAGTCCCTGACCCACTTATTGTGTCGGGCCTCCTGTACCTTGATTCATTCCCATCCCACCCAGCGTTGAGAAGGTGCCGGTTGTTCCTCGAAAACCTGTGGTTTAAAAACCTGAGACAAATGCTAGATGAAATACAATGCAAGTTAGTTGAGAGTAATTAAAGAGCAAAGATAACAGCAAGATGGTAAATAAAAATATACAAGCTTGCACCAAACACAAGTTACCACAGGAAAAAGCATGCCGAGGAACCAGCCTGATTTATCTGTTACAGAGAGTATCAGCGTTTCTGATGGCAGTTTTATGACCGTACACTGTGTATTTTTAACAAGTTAAAACAATGTCAGCCTCAAAAACTCAAAATGGCGTTAAAAAAATTAATATTTACGTCTCCCGTTGCTAACAAATGATTAATGACAAAAGTATTTCAAAATGCAGTCATAAGTGCATAAAAGCTACATGTCGAAAGAAAGTAGCCATATCTGACTGTAGTAGATTATTCAGGTACTAATAATGTAAAAGGAAAAACTTCGGTTACCTGATTTTCCAGTTCAAATAATCCATGCTGATTCATTGCTCGGAAAACAATAAAATTTGCCTCTCTAGCGTATTGCCTGCAAAAATATGTATAATTTATAAAGAGGTCAGCTTGTGGAGACATGAAACTACTAAACTACATAACACACAGGATCAGATCATACTCTTTTCTGCTATCCATGCCCTCTCCAGATAGAATCGCATCGATTAGAATTATCGGTGGCCAATCTTTTGCAAGCCTAAGAGAGAGATAGAGTATTAGTTACTAGACTAAAAAGGTAAAAGAAGATCAACAATGAGAGAAATAGGCAATGGTTCTTTTAAGCTGTTTAGTAAAAAAGTATAGCAATATTGATAGGCCATCATTAACAAACAGAACACTTATACACTAATAAATGTTAACGAGAGGCCAGCTACTTACGGCTCAAAAGCTAACAAAGTCTCGTAAGCCTGTCATAAAAACATAAAAAACACAAAGCCTTGAGTTCTAATTGATGTTCAGTATTTATAAAGAAACGTATGACAAGATAAAGCGTGATATGAAGATAAAGATTTGGAACATACTTCTAATCTGGTGATAAGAACGGGCTGGCTTTGCTGCGTACCATACAAGTCTCCCTGCATCATACATACGTTATTTTAACTAACTTTACAATCATAGTGCTAAAAAAAGAAATTTTGAAAAACACAAATACTAATAAAGTCGCATATATAATATACGTATATATTCATAACTGAGCTACTTTTATGCAAATATGCTATCATCAATGTGATTTTAGGGTTGGTTAGAGGCTGAGTTTGTGGCTTTTGTAGAGAAAACCGCGTATGTTTGAATTGATTAAATCTGGGAACCTGTTAATGTAGTTGGTAATTCTCACTTTGAACTTAGAAGCCGTTTGTTTTAGGAAGCCAGGTGGATTATTCTTTTGTAGTTTCTAGATCATATCCACTATCTCATGACGTTTGTTCGTTTAATCTCATTTATGCACATAAGTAATTTCACGAGACAAATAACGCGAATTCAGCGAAAACAGGTAGTTGGAAATTTATAGACAGATATTTTAAAATTTCATAAATAGAACTTCACTAATTACCTCCCATACTTTCTCATATCTTGGGAATCCTGATTGTGCTGCCCTAATTAATGTTTGTTGCATGAGAGTACCAACATTAGTTTCCATGTCATTATCAGCTTCGATAGGTCGCAATCCTAGTATTGACCAGATACTTGATTGCCCAGATGATGTTACAGTTTGAGGAATCGGAGTAGTCTTCAGTTTCAGCTTCACATGGTTCTTATTTGATGAAAGATTTGCTGTTCCTGATGGGCTTAAAGCATCGCAGGCCTCTTTGAAAGTTTCTGAGATAAGAACTAGATACTGTGGATTTCTAACAATACCGATACTAGGATCAGCTGCCAAAGGGCTCCTTTTTCCCTGTGTACGTATCATCAAAGGACACAAATCAACATACCATTAAGAATACTATCAAGGAGGTATATAGTTAAAAGACAGTCAACTATCAATTACCGCATTGTAGATTGCTTTAAGTTTTGGAAGCTGCTTTGGACATATGACAGATAGAGAAACACAAGCCTGTTTTCAAAGCAAAAAAAAAAAAAAAAAAAAGAAAAAAAAAGAAAAAAAGAAGCAAGAATCAATATCTTGGTTCTTAGAATAAATACGAGCACAATACCAATTATAGATTGTTTACAAATCCACTGTTGAGAAATACTACCTGTGGGAATGACTTAGCCACTGTCTCCGCATCCAGTTGTTGAGAATCTGGATTATTTGCAGCAACAAGAATGCAATGCCTTCGAAGACCCTCATCTTGCTGAGTGTGACTCCCATTTGAGGAATGACACATCTGTCCAAAACTCCAAACAATAAATTTTAAATAAGAAAAACTCATGAAGCGATCGGTCAAATTTATTTTAAAGGAGATTATTTAATAGCAAATTTAAATCAGAACACTGATGAAGCTATAAAGACATGTTTAAACGACGATGATGCATACCGTTAGAGCTTGAGCAATTAAGTCCTTCAGCAATTGCAGCATCACAGTCACAGAAATTACTTGCACTGAATTCAATACATGACAGCCACTCTAAGAAACATTTCACATCATTTGTCCAGTCGGTCTGATGTAACAACCATGCTGCATTAAGAACACATTTAGGAGTAAGAAATATCATAACAATACATTCTAAAAGAACAAACGTAAGTTCACAAAAACCAGTGAAGATGTGATCATGTAAACACACATATATAAGATCCACGGGCATCGAATACCACCAAAGCCAGTTCAACATTAGGACTATCTACATCCTGCATATGAAAAGCGTATACAAAAGAGAGTAAAAAGTGTTAATATATAGCAGCAAGAAGTATTTAGAGCTTAAATATCAACGGGTACGAATACTTACAGCAGATTCATTATCACTAAAGGACCTGCAAATAAATCAAACAGATATGGTTATTTTGGTATTCCACTACGAATAACTTATTGTCTTAAAAATACCAATATGCATGGCAATATAACAAACGTACTTTCAGATTTCATCTCAATATGAATTAGTACCTGATAACTTTGTAGAGATAATCGAAAAGAATGAGGTGCCAATAAGGAGCTAAAGCTGCAGTACCTTCAATCACCAACACAAGCTGCTTCTTCTTATTATCGGCCATATCTTCACACATCAATATTTATAATTAACTACGTGCTTGAAATCGTAATGACACTAGATTCAACCGAATCCAGCATATCAATTATGGGTTTCTTTTTAATCCGACCCACTTTAGATTTTGCATGTTTTACGTTTATTTTTTTTGCATTCACTAAGAATCTGACGTGGGTTTTGTTTTGTGGATGGTTATTGACTGATGGTGATAGTGGTTTTATATTGTTTGAGATCTTGGTGATTTTGGTTCTTTATTGATTTGGGATAATGATGGTGGTATAAAAATGAAGAAAACAATGAGATAAGAAACAGAAAAATCATCAGGTGGGGGGGGGGGGGGGGGGGGGGGGGGGGGTGTATGTAAATTCACTTTTATTTTTTTTATTAAGAAAAATAATGATTTATGACACTTCGGAAAAAAACGGTGCCACCTAAGCGGTAGCAAGTTTATAGGTCACCCGATACACGGAATTGATTGACTTCAGAAGTTAACTACACGGAATTACAAAAAAAATAGTAGGCTACATAAAACTACAAAAAGTGACAAGTTTGATACATTTCCGTATAATTAGCCCTAAATTTAAATAACAAATAATACCAATCATGTTCATTTAAACGTAGAATCTCAATTCCACCCATAATCTTAAGATCCTGGGTTGTAGCTACCCATATAAGAACACACTCATCCGTTAAAGCCATGACGCTCAATAATCATATTCCCTTTCCTTTATCTCCTTGAGAAAAAGTACATAGCAACAAAAATAGCATAAAACTAGGCGAAATAATGGACATGCGATTAGTACTACTATAGTAGCAGCACCGAGCTGAAACCTCAAGTTCAAGCTGCATAAATGCACAAGTTTAAACTATGATGTGTGCAGGGACACTCTTAAACAATATAAAAAGGACTCTACAGACTATAAAACAAGCTACGGTCATAGCGTTGGGCCTGGTGAAGAAACTTGACCCCAATCCACTGATTGTGTAAGGCCTCCTGAAACTTGATTCAATTCTTTCCCAGCCATTAGTTTCTGCTGCTGCTGATTTTGTGATGCCGCCTGTGGTTGCCCAGATACCTGTGGCAGAATGTAACACCCCAACCCGGCAAGGGTAGAAGTGTCACATTCTGGTGTCATATCAGAACATACAAATGAAATCTTCACAAAAGAAAACCTTTAAAATGAGGTATCAAAACATATACACAATTGACTGACAAGGAAAATACAATATCCAATAATGAAATAAAATCCCAAAACAAAAGTTCTTCTAAATAAGTCCCAACGTAATAAGGTACTAGGGTTGGTCCACTCAGATACTCTAACTCTCAGCCCATCGAAGCCCATCTTCAAACCTAAAACCTGCCGCAGGAAAAGAAATGCGGCTGAGCTTAAAAAGCCCAGTGAACAAATATAACAAAACGAAAGCTAAACAAAAGCAGGAATACGAAATGAAACAAAGGGACAATAGCAAGGTTGCAACGGAAAGGAAACAATGAGTCAATGAGGATCCTGCAGAACACAATTATACATATATCCAGCAAGAATGACAATCAAGGAGAACACAGCAAGCAACGCATCCATGACATATATATAATCACATATAATCAAACAGACATACAAGCACCGAAACCAAATCAAGCATACCAGACGTCGCATCCACTCAACATAAGAATAGCATGCAGTCAGATCAGGAAATCAGAATATAAATAAGCCAACAGGAAAACTAAAAGCAAACGGAAGCAATTAATTAGGAAGTGAGCATGGCAATCGCACAGATTAAAAAGCCTTAGATGAAAACATAACAAGTATCATAACAGCGGAAGTACTAACAGCAGTCAAAACATGGCAGTCACACATAACAAGTAGGAATACAATATGAGCATTATAATTGAATGAATTAGAGACATAGCAAGGCAATTAAACAAGTTAATAAGCCAAACATCATAAGTTGAACCATTTACCCAAATCAATCCGTAGCATAGACAGAAGTGTAAACATGACAGGTAAACAATAAGCAGATAAGGACACAACGAATAGTCATAGTCCACGGAATTAACTGAACGAAGTACACATAATAAACAGACAAAACTAACGATTACACATTAGCATGGTCACCAGACAATTCAGAGGGTCACATAACAGTGAGATCACATATCATCAGATGAAAACAGGTAACTCAGATAACCGTATATTAATCATATCGC
>BPTQ01000003.1:163726107-163754709 GCA_019973895.1 Chrysanthemum seticuspe
GGGTAAACCAGAGCAGGTATTCATACCACTCAGAGGTGGCAGATCAAGATGTTAGCTTACCCATTTGCACCCACAAAGACTTAAGTATTGTTTGTTTGAAGAAGAGATTAGACTTAGACTTACAGAGCAATATGCATCGGAAAGAACAAATCACAATTAGAAATAACCAGTGATTATGCCAATAGCAATAACCACAAACCACCAAGTTGTTGCTGAAGAGATGTCCCCAAGTTTCCACGAAGAAACCCTTGGATGTAGAATCAATAATGATTATGAGCCTGAAGCTCTGATACCATGTACGAAAGTATCAACAACAACAAGTAAACAGAAGAACTTTTATTCGAACCTAAGCCTCAATAGTCGGCTTAGATTATATCAACAATAGTATCCAAAATGTTACAAGATTAGATTAATGTCAATGAGACAATAATCATACAAATACAAAGAAGAGACAAGATCAGTGAAATGATCAAATGGAAGAGAAGAGTGTGTGAGAAATGACTGCACACACGAGTGTGTCTAACCCTAGATTAAGGGACTTATTAAATAGGAGATTAAGTTACACCAAGACCCCTCTAACGGCTATAAATGACTCATCAGCAGAAATGAGAATAGCTTCAGCAGAAACGAGCATCTTGGAACTTTAAACCTTTTATTCTTTGACCATGATTAACCCCTGTAATAACCATGCACTGAACATAACTTGAAAGCCATTAGCAATTGATAGAATGATATGTTTGCCACAGATTAATACCCCAAAATTTAACAATAGTTTTATGTTATTAGTGTTATACTGTTATGGCTTCAAACTTCTAAGAATGATTATGCTCTTATTCGCATAACTAAATTGAGGATGTTAAGATGATCAAAGACATGTTTAGGACAAAATTAAAATCTTTTAGCATAATTTTGTTGTATGCATTCTAATTATCAATATTGTCCAAATAAATGATACCAAAAAAGTTGTGAAAAGGTATATGTTTCACGTGAGTATAATAAATACGGATTCAAAAGGGATTTTGTGGATTTGATAGCATGAGTTTGGATAAAATGAGAAATTAGAATGATAAAAGAAAATTATAACCACACATTTTATATGCAAGTATAAACATTCATCTCTTTTTAAATTTCTTCTTTTCATTGTGACTGAAATTTCTTTTTATTTTTAATTTTCTTATGCAATACACTTGCACATGTGAAATATCATAGCTCTTTCATAAAGAAATATGTAGGATAACTTTTTTTATTTAATAAAACGAGTTTTTTAGTGCATTTCACATGCTCGTACCAAAAAATAAACCTTCGACCAACTATAATGTGATACGAGTATAAGTTTACAAGTTTAAATAAGAACATAGAAATTGACACAAATAAATTTGAAATTGTGATATCAATTTGTGTCACGAAAACGTATATCTTTGTCATTTAATCTATTCTTATCTTCTCGAAAAAATTAAACAACTAAAAAGTGAAGTGCATTAATAGTGTGTTACTTGATGAGGCTCGGTCTATTAAGTGAATAACAAAAGAACTATCAAATAAGTTGTTAATCAAATAATTTGTATGTAAAAGAGAAGGAAAAGGATAAGTTAGAGGACTCATAATGTAAATAGAGTAGACTAGAAGAACTATGGATGTAAATACTTTGTTTTTAAATAGCTTTATAACTTTTTACATTTCAGTCAATGAAAACTTTAATTGATTTTCCCTCCATTTCACTCTCTTCTTCATTTTGTGTTCTGTAACCATTTGTCTGATCTACTATTGTTGACATGGTATCAGAGATAATCAATAATGGTGGATTAAGCTGTTAAGTGTCTGTTACAAAGTTTGTTGATGACAATTTGTTGTATTCTTGTTTCCGCGCCAAAATTAAGTCAAAACTATGTCAAAATTTGTGAATTTTTTGATCAATCAAGATGTCTGATGTTGCTGTTAATCAAAATACTCCTGCTGTTTTCCAAAATCCGTTGTATCTTCATCCATCAGATGGACCTAGTTCTTTAACTGTTCAAGAAAAGCTTATTGGATCTCAGAACTATCGTGCTTGGCGTAGAGCTATTGAGATTGGGCTTTCTACTAAAAGGAAATTGGGATTCATCAGAGGTAATGTTACTTGTTCTACAACTGATGTCAATCTTGCTAAATTGTGGGACACGTGTAACAATATGGTGATTTGTTGGATCTTAGGGTCAGTTAGTGAGTCTATTGCTAGATCTATCATGTTCGTTGATTCTGCTAGTGTTATGTGGTCACAATTGGAGAAAAGATTTGCATTAAGTGATGGTTCAAGAAAGTATAAGTTGGTTAAGGTTTGTTATGTAATTAATGTTAGGTAATTAATCAGTCTGGTGGATCAGTGAGTGAATATTTTACCAAGATGAAGTGTGTTTGGGAAGAACTTGACAATGTGAATGTGTTACCAACAATCATTGTGACTCCTGAGATAACTATGTTCTTGACTACATTGAATCAACAGAAAGAGGAGCAAAGATTGTTTCAGTTTCTTAATGGACTTGATGATCATTACAGTAACTTGAGGACTCAATTGTTGTTAGTGGTTCCATTACTAAGTGTAGAGAATGCATGTTCTATGTTGCAACAAGAGGAGTCTTAGAGGGTGTTGTTTGGATCAAGTTCTTTTGAATCAACTGCTATGTATAGCAAAGGTGGTGTTAAGGACAAGTGTAGTATTTGTAGTTTCAAATGACATCCTCCTGAAAGGTGCTGGGAGAAAGTTGGGTATCCTGCCTGGCATCCTAAGTCCAAGATGAATGCTGGTAAGGTGCTAAAGCCAAATGGTCAAAATGGTCAGAACAAGTTTCAGGTTGCTCCTAAGAGTCTAAGACTGCTGCTCATGTGGAAAGTGGCAACATCAGTTTCACACCTCAGCAATTTGAACAGCTTTTGAGGAGTGTGCAGCAGTTGAGAAGTGATGTTGATACATATGATGGATTTGGTCATCAGTTTACAGCAGGTATAGCATGTCTTAATAGTCAAATAGATATGCTAGATTTGCTTGAAGACTGGATTTATGATATAGGTGCCAATGATCATATGACACCAGAAAATGACCAAATTTTTTTTTATCTATACTTGCTCAAAATTAAGGCACAAATAAAACTTCCAAATGGTAACACTTCTGTCAATTCACATGTAGGAAAAGTTAAATTGAAAAATGCTTGATTACTTAATGATGTTCTGATAGTGCCATCTTTCAAGTTTAGCATGTTCTCTGTTCCAAAATTGATAGAGGATGATCACTATGTAGTGTCTTTTTACCCACAGTTCTGTGTTGTTCATGACTTAGTAACCAAGAAAGTGAAGGTACTAGTGATAAGGATTTAAAATGTACGCTTTTAGGGGTCATTTGTAGGATCTTACATGTATTTTGTTATGATGATTCGGGTGGCCTTGGATGGTGATGAATCAAGAAATCCATGGTTTTAGAGAGAGAAAAAGATGAGAGGGTGGTTCTAGAGAGATAAACAAAAAAGAAATGTTAGATTGAGAATGAAGCACCACCCCTTCCAAGGATGGAAGGGGTATTTATACTTACAAAGACTACGTCCTCCTGTCGGACTGTGGATCAGGCATACAATGGGTAAAGACCCGTCCTTCCTCCACGGTGTTACTCTAAACTAATCTACGCTACTAACTAACTACTAAACTGGTAAATAACGATATGTCTACGAGCTAACATGTGCTAGACTAAAATTGGGGTGACCGACACTTTCTCATGGAATTTTCAATTCCTAACAATCTCCCCCTATGGGAGGTCACCCCATGAAATACATTTTGAATCCTAGCATTCTTTCTTTGTCTTCTGTTCTGAGCTCGTAGACTTCAATTTGTCACTTCCGTAATCTTTGTGCATTAGTAGCGATTCTTCAAAGTCCGCATACTTTGTACTTTCAGTGGAGGTCTTTGAACTGATCCACATCTTGATGATCTTCGAGCTTTCTTTGAGATCATCAGCCACAGTAAATCTCTGGATCACCTTTGTAGTGTTGCCTTCATGTGATGTTGTGACTTTTGGACCGACATGCTCACACTTTCTGGATCATGACATCTTTTCATCAGAGTAGCGGAAGCTTTACTAGTTCATGATATTTGCACCTATCAGAGCCAGGTTATGTAGATATGCACTTGTCATGATGTTCTTCATTTAAGCGTGTATGTTGTGAGCATGCGGCTGTGAATTGACTTCTCAATATCGATCAGCTGCAACCGTCCAATGTTCCTGCAAACAACAGTTAGCACTAAAACTCACGAAAGTGTCTTTGTTCACTTTCGTTGAATATAGTTGCAAGAACCACGGTTCACCGTTGATCAGTATAAATACTGTCTGTGATCAGGTAGAATTCCGAAGAATCTCCTTGACAGGGTTTCCAGCTTGATCAAGCCGTTCTCAAACCGGAGCGTCTCAAAGAAGACAACACGGAGTGAGTGAACCCGCAAATTGAGATTCACTAATTGATGAAAATGATTTGAAAACAATCGTGTATTGCATAATAGAAAGTGTTTTGCAATACAACGAAGGTTTTATTGGAAAATCAATTATCAATCATAAATTCCCTTCAATTTTGAAACATTAATACACAGTCGACGTGCTATGGAAAAGAACTTTTAAGCACAACGACCGGTTTTTTAAAGGTATCCGTCAATTCATTTCATGGACCAAGGTTGATTCAAGATTGAATCGCCCCATCGTTTCTATCCAGTTGTCACAAGCTTGATCTTTTGCAAGATCTCACATGTCACCCACCAAGAGCTTGTTTGATGTTGGCTCTAGAAGGATTTCCATCTTCATTGTGAATATTTAACATATCGCTCGGATGTTCTGGCAATACCACAAGGATAATACATAGGACACTTAATATATTCTTACTTTCCACATTGTGTGAAACAGCAAGTCTTCATTAATTTTGTGTCCTAATGAGATATTGTGGATGATCTCTTGGCTCTAGACTCAATTGTGCACATTTGGTTTCCTATGCCGGAGTCTAGGGAGAGGGTCTCCTTCTTCAATATCAACAATCTCTAAGAGAAAGTCGATAGATTATGTAGGTTCCCCGTGAGAATGAAACAAGTCCTTTTAAGAGGAACTTGAGTAGCTTGGAAAGTTTAGTGCAGTGCATCACTGGGTTCATGATGTCTTGTCTTCAATACCAATGTTACCTAAGTAACCACCAGTAGCATATGTATTAAACCCGGTTTCTGCCCTAAGGTTGAATTGTTGGAGGGCTGTTTATTTTCACCCTTTTCACATTCCAATTCTTTTTCCTTCTTCAACCCCTTCAGTGCTTACCAAGACTTCATTACTAGAACCTTGTTGGGTTTATTCCAGTTCTAGCTCTATCTCAGTCCGCACTCTTCCCGTATTCTCATTTTTCTCCTTTTCTCAATATACCTAAGGACTTCTACATTATCTAGTGGATTGTCCCTGGGTAGATCCTTCCGGTTCTGCCGGATCATGGGAACTAATACCTAACCTCACCATCCTTATAACTCCATGCATAAAGTAAAATGGTCGGTCTTTTGGTACAGTTCATTCTTCCTTGAAACCAATTGAAAAATCATTTGGAAAAACAATCAAGGTACTTGTGATATAAAATCAAAGCATTTTGTACCTTAATAGTTTTGATCATTTAGAAATGCTCCCCCTCAACATTGCATATGATTTTGAAATAGTTTCGCACATGGAGGCAAGAGTTCTTTGAAATCAATTCTTGATCACAATTTTCATAGAAAAATCAATTTGATTTTCTTGGTAAATTCTCCCCCTCAATATGTGCGTAGGATATTTTAAAACATTTTATCACATAGAGGAAAGAGTTCTTTTAAGTACTTTCACTATCACACATGCCATAGAGAAAACCATTTGAAAACTCAATCAAGGTACCTTATGTTAAAATATAAAAGCTTTTGTACCTCGATAGTTTATCTTCTTATGAAATGCTCCCCCTCAATATGTGCTTCGAGATTCGAAAGCGTTTAGCACATATAGGAGAGCAGCCTGCACAATTGAATCAAACGATCACCTTTTATCAGATTTCATATTAAATCACAAATTCTCCCCCGATCAAAAATATCAAACCCTTTGAGATTTTGGATCCCAAGTGATTTAATAAGGTTTAGAAAACGTGAGAGAAAATATGCCCGATTTAAAAGCTCTTCTGGTTTATAGTTAAATGCTCCTCCACAATCATGTGCATCATGTATTCGAAATCGTTTGGCACATGAAGGAAGGAGTGCTTTTGAAACAATCACCATTTTAAAACCGATTTGAGATTTAAATCACGATCTCTCCCCCGATCAAAAATTTCAAACCAATTGAGATTTTGGATCCCGATTGATTTAAATCATTTGGAAAATTTTGGGGAAAGACGTGGCCCGATTAACTTTTGAAAAATGACATATAAGGATCAATTTAAGACATTAAAGATTGTTAGTGTCAGGTATGATAGTTTTAAGAGATCTTCTTTTTTTTTTTGGGTAAAGGGGAGTAATCCTGCACCCTGGTAAATATATAACCAAAAAATCGAGTAAGTACAATGGATATGAGTGAAATCCCATATCTCAGCCCGTTACATAGGCATAAAGCTTACATAACAAGATACTACCTATTTTCTAAACAAGAAAACAAACCACTACTCAAATGATAACATAGGACATAACGAAATAAAATTACTTCCTAGGTCCTTGAAGCTTGGTGCCATACATGGCATTAAAGGCATCCAAATTCCCTGGAAGATCAGAAACTTGTTTCGCATAGTCATCGTAGTCATAGTCATCATACTCATCTTCAAACTCTTGGCCACCACCGAATATATTAGCAGACTCATCAAATGGGTTAGCAACCACCTCATCTTTAGAATCAGACACCACGATATCTCCTACTTTGGAAAAAGGGTTAACTCTCTTAGTAGAAGAGGCTGGCGGATCACTAGTTTTAGGAGCCACACCCGACTCCATCTCTTTCAAATCACTCACAAGGGGTTCTTGTGATGCAGTACCTGTCTTAGTAGACTTATCTTCATTAACTTCCATTGTACGACCAGAATCCACATCCTTGTAGGTGTCATTAGAAGGAATACCAAAAGCATCCGTAGATTCCATATTAAAAGCATCAAATCGATTAGATGTAGAGATCGGTGTTCCACTCGAACTAGCCACATCAGAAGCATTCTTCTTAGTGACTTCCACTTTCTTAGGTTCAGGAGGAGTCTTTTTGGGTTGATATTGAAACTGCTTACCCACAACAGGTTTAGTAAATCCTCCTTGACCCGGAATAGCACCTTGCTTACCCACAATAGTTTTAAGAGATCTTTAATTAAAATAAAACAGTTTCACAATCAAACAAGAACAGAAAAATTTCATTTTAAAAGATCTTTGAGTTTTAAAGAATATCATACCATGACATAACATTAAATCTTTAGATCCCACTTTATTACGTACACACGGACTTGATAGATGAACTATCGTTTGAAAATATTTAATTTGAAATCACTCTCCCCCTCAATCCATGACATTAGTCGTTGATTGAGTGACTTTAGTTTAAAATGAAGTCTGGTTGATTTCCAAAATTTGAGTTCAATTATTTTCAAAACAATATTTTTTCATTTTCAAAACAATATTTTTCAAAGTTTTAGAAAAATGGTATCATCACTATTATACCTGCACAAAGATATGTTAGGTGGATAAGCTGCTTTTGTTGTTGTTTCTGAAGGTTGGAAGAAAACCGTCTGCAGATGCAGTGAGACCTCTGACGTTGCATTAGTTATGCCAACTCTTCATAGAGGTCCAATTAAGCTCCGTTTCTTCATTTGTCGACCCAATAAATAGTTACCCTTTCCTTTTGGAATCCAATCATTTTCATTAGTGGGATCCGGATCGGGAACATTCTTATATCCATGATATATGCATACATTAGTGAACATACATACAGATATATGGGGGTCGACATCACCCAAACAACAATCGACTAATAAAAGACAATCCAACATATCAATCAGATCATGTAAAGGCATGGGAATTATGTGTTTATCAAACTCTAATCATCTAATCCTAACAATCATATCCTAGGCACCTAGTCCTTCAACGTAGGTTAACATGTTTTACATTTAAGTATATAGGATAATTAGATAATTCCGTTAGATGATATAAATTTGAAAACATTCTCCCCCTCAATCAATGACTTATTTTCTGAAAAGTTTAAAAGCGTTGAAGTCATTGATTGAGTTTTCAATTTTTACGAAAACTCTGAATCCGATTGATTTACAAGCAACTCATTTACCACCATTTTTGTTAAAACAAATATTTTTCTGAAGAATTTTTGGAAGGAAAAATATTTGAGTGGGAATAGCTGTCTTTTTGATGACATGCTTTCCTTGTTTTTGTTTTTAGGATAAGTGCACGAAATATTTGAAAATTTTTGGTTTAGCGCAGCACTTTCCTTTCTTGAAGAACGGGTTGCTATCGGAAATAATAGCAAGCCATAGTTTTGAGCACGGGTTAAGTAACTGCAAGCCATTTTTAAGCACGGGTTACAGTCTGAAGTAACTGTAAGCCATTAGATTTAGACATGTTTTGAAAAAGAATATTTACACCTCCTGCTCGAACTTCATCTATTGTCCCGTGCCATTGTTGAATGACATTTCTAAGACCGTAGATGTTATCGATACCAGAAGACATGTCTTTGAAAAACAATATTATTGGTATTTTTCAAATTTTCTGATTTTTTATGGGTTTTTGTTGATTTTATATTTTTCTATTTTCTTTTTACTGGTTTTATGTTTTTGTATTTTGGTTTTTGATAAATATATACAAAGATAGAGTAGATGATATAGTTTAAGAAGGAAGATGATACGAGTACCGAGATAAGGATATCGAGCAGCCCCGTTGAAGAAGATAGAAGTCATCATCTTTTAAACATTCACCACCAAAGCTTCCGAGGCTCCCAGAATAGAAGATAGAACATGAGCCTTTGAGAAAGAGAGACTTTGGCAGCTTCCCCCCAAACCGAAAATCCAGTAGATGAGCAGATTTGAAGCTCTATTTCAAGCTTGCCTTAGCCAGGTGCACATAGGAGCACACCATTATCATTAATCCCGCTGCTCTTTTTAAGAACGATAATCGAGATTCTTCATTCGGGGTTATATCATCAATAAGAACAGCAACGTATCATCCCACGCTTGAATGAATCTTCTCAAATTCCTTTTACACTGAACTTTGAAGCGAAGAATACCAGAAGTTGTCAAGAGACCACTTCCCCCACGTAGTTGAATTGATGCTGTATGTCTCAGTGAATAAATGTCACGAACCCGAATATACATATACCCAAAGAAAGAGTAACTGATAACATCGAAGTAGTAGATTAAGATCAAAATTCAAAGAATGACCCCGATGTATACTTTCCCTCCCCTGATGATAGTGTATGAGGCTGAAAACCCTGAAATACCCAAATATCCAAAGAAAGAATGACCGATAATCATTGAAGAGGCAGGTTGTATCACTGATTATCTCTGCGGATGTCATCTTCGGAATAAGTGATTAAGCTCTCAAGTGAAACAGCTGAGTGTCCCCAATGTACCCATTTCTCTCCCTTTGAATAGCTCACATGTGTACCTCTTTTATCAACAGAAACTATCTTCCATCTCTTCTCCCACGTAGTTGGAATAAGAACATTAAAAGCCACTCGATACACTGAGTTTCTCTGCGGTCATGACATTTGTCTTTCCGGGATAACTTCAATCACTTAGAAGTATTAAGTTCATCATGTGTACTCGTTATGCTTTTAGATGTATGTCTCCTTCCCCCTTGCTGGTTTTGATACTTAAGAATCAGCAACACATTATAAGTCCAGATACAAGAAATCTTTTGAGAAGAACACTTTGTAATCTTTGTGAGAATCAATTTGCTGAAGAATGTGAGCAAGTCTAATTGGGGATTGAATCTGACTTTTCACTCTCCCCCAATTAGTGCTCTCCCCTAAACTGGCAATCTTTTCGATGAATTCCCGGAATAAGAAGAAGTATTTAGATCGTCAAATGCAACTCGTCTTTAGTCTTCTAAAATGCAGCAGAAAATGTAGAACAAACTGTAGACTCGACCTTCTTCAAGATTGTCCAGTTGGGGAATAGAAATTTAACATCTTCTTCTCACCACATGCATTCCCGTTAACTTGTATATAGCAAATCCCCTTAAATCAAATCCCTCCCAATTAAACAAGAACAGAAAGATCTTCATTAAGGAAATCAACAATCAGCCCGCAACGAACACACTAAATGGTAACACCAAACTACCAATCACATCAAACAAGAACAAAGAGATTATTCGGAATCATCATGTTGATGTGTACGTGAAGCATTAACCAGAAACACTTTGTCAATAAATTCATCAGTCCGTGAGAAGATGTCAACTAACGGCTCTTAGAAGAAACTCCATGTAAAGATGACCCGATAAGAAGAAGCTCGGTTCTTACATGAGTTAGGAGCCGTATGACCATTTGTTCACAGATGTCAATCAACATGCAGTAGTTTCACACTTCTTCTCCCCCTCAAGAATTGCATACGACGTTGCCATTCTTGACTAAACAAGTGAAATCATCCATGTGTAGTCTATTTCCACTTCTCTCCCGCAAAAATTGCATATGATGTCGCCATCGCCATTTTTATTGAGCTAGTGAAAAATAGAAAAACAATCAACGGTAAGTAGATCACCATTGAGAAAAAACATGAGAAGAAGATCCACTTAATGACTGAGCACGCATGGAAAAAGCATGAAGCATGTTGATGAGAATGGTCATGAATGAGAAGATTTCTCTTCTTCCGAAGATAAAGCGCACTGAAACGTACACTTTTCTTTTCTTTAGAGAACGAGGCTTGAACTGATGTGTTCAAACGTCATAAGAAGATTTCTCTTCTTCAGAAGATAAAGCGCACTGAAACGTACATTTTTCTTTTCTTTAGAGTACGAGGCTTGAACTGTTGTGTTCAAACATCATAATCTCTCTTTTTTCAACCTCTCTTGGCAAACTTGTAATCAACCCCATTATCATTCAGTAGGCTCTTTGTAGTGACAGCTGATGGAGAAAACCCAATATAATGAATTTGACCCTGAAGTAGAATAACCCGAACTCGTGACTTAAACTTGCACATATGTAACAAAGAGAGGTGCCGAGAGTTCATCCATCATTGAATCTCTAAGTACTCTATACTCTTCATCCAACCAACCATCAAGTATAAGACGTACATCACCTCTTGAAAATCCACAATTGAATGTGACACTGAGCACTACAACGTAACTCCTTAAAGTGATAGTTATTTTGTGGTGATAAAAGCCCAATTCCCCCAAGTGGTAAAAGAAAAGGAAAAGTCACCCAAAAATAACTAGATTTCCAAGTCTTCGTTTTTGAAAAAGCTCGAACAAGGATCTCGAAGAATCTTCATCCAACCATCCCCGATACCTTCAGATACTAAGTAAACTTACCCGTATCATTTCACTTCAACCTCAAATAGATAATACTGAATTAACGCCGTTGTCACATCTTCTGGTTAAAAGTTCAAATCTAGCCTCCTTTGACGTTTTAAGTGAACTATGATAATGGTTTCCATCCCGACCATGGTTAAAAGCACATAACCCCGTAAAACCTTGTAATAGCCAAACTGCCATGAGGACAATCCAAACAATCACCCAATTCATGAAATACACCCTTTTATCCCTTCTTCGAAGTAGAAACCGTAGCACCAGCATCAGATAAGATCCCGAAATACATTTTTCTTTCTCCAGGATGGTTCCATCATTACGGGATTTTACAATTCTATGGTCTAAACCAAGAAATAGTTTCTTTCGCGGGATTTTACAAAACCAAGAATAAACCGCAAGATAGATCCGGAAATGCACATTACTTTAACCAGGATGTTTCCATTGTTACGGGATTTTACAAATCTATGATTTTACAAAATCAAGACTAAACCATAAACAATGTCAGCTTGAATGTGTTATTACAACTTTGGTTTCGGTGAATATCTGTTTTAGGGGAACATGCAGCGGTTCATCAACAATTCTTCTCCATCATCAATAATTCTTTACCCATATGTAGACAACTTCACAAACCATACTAAGTCGAGTAGTATACACTACTTTCCCCTGAGGTTGACCGTAAAATAAAGTACACGTTTCTCCCCCATGATGGTTTCGAACTTTCGGAAGCATCATAACGTGTACGACCATCTGCACGAGAAGTTCTTGTCATAAGCAAACATCTTGAAAAATCATGACTGACGCTGACGATTCTTTGAAAGATTTTGCTTAGACTGTGAAGTATCATTGACATTTTGTGGCGTCGAGTAACTCATGGGAATTGCTGAAATTGAACCTCCATTGATTCATCGGCTAATAGTAATGACCACATATGGAGATAACGTCACTTCAATTTCGTATCAATAATACCGTATATATAAAATAAAAATAAAACCCCATAGTCATTTTTCACCTTTTCGCTCAAGCCGTGAATTTAGTGTATCCTTCCGTGAAAATATATTGACCAAACTACCACACTTTGACATACTACAAAAATCTGTATCCAAAAGTTTATGTCCAAAAACAAATCCGGATGACAAGTTTGAGTAGCATAGGTACAATGTTAGATCACATATACTAACAGGCCACAGTTATGAACTATCTGATCCAGTAAACTCATAGCAGCCCAAACGCTCACGACCTAGATCCAATCTCAGTGTAATATATGGTCCATGAGCCCATTCATGATCCAAATCCAAAGCCCGGTTGAGAAAGAAAACACAGATCCAACACCGGTTATATAAGTCTCGGTTAAAAAAAACTCACATTAACCTAAACCTAAAATCACTACACGCTCAAAAATACTTCGCCTGCCACAAAACATTTTTCACTCATTCCCAAAACTGCTCTACCCAAATCAGAACACTCATCTCCACAAACATCATCTCATTGATCTAAAATCAAATCTCAAGCATCTCCATCACTCACAAAAACAAAACCGAATGAATAACAAATACCCTTGTGATAGTTGTTTTCATACGAATCAAAATGATGTCTTCAAGATCTTATGGGTCTCGGGTAGGTTTTTGTGATGTTAATGTTTTCATTTATTGTTATGATTCAACCGAACCAAGAAAGTGAAGTAACACACTTGTTTCTTTCACTTCTTTATATTCGGATAGTGACACAATATGGATCAATGAAGATGATTGGCCTTCAATACTAAAAATAATCTTTTAAAAGATTGGAGACAAAGTGTGAAGCAATCTGAGATTGCGTTATATTATTCATGTTGAGTCTTGATTGTTTGAGAGATGGGGAGTGATAGTGAGGGTTCTTTGGTGAGTCTAGGTCAAGGATTAGATGAAGGTTTTGATACGGATCTAATTTCCTTTTTCATTTTGATTTCGTTAACTGATGATGTTCATTATAAAACTGAGGTTATTGAGTCGTTGTTTTGGTATATGGTCTTGTTGAGCGTATGATATTTGGTTCATTGGTCGTGGGTCTTTTATTAGTCTAGTCTACGCATAAGGTCTTTCATGCTCCAACAAAAGTATACGAGTAACTTCTTAACCCCGAAACCTTATGCGTAAAATGGTCTTAAAGCTTATGCGTAAACAGGTCTTTTAGCATATGCGTAAGACCTTATGTGTAAGACCTTATGCAAAAGGCTTGTGCGTAAGACTTATGCATATGCGTAAAGAAAACCTTACGCGTAAGCTTATTCGTAAGCAAGGTTCCTTATGAGTAACTTCACCAGTTACTCGTATTCATAGTGTAGATGATTCTTAAGTGAAAGTTTTAGTCGCAAGACCTTCTTAGGCGTAAAAACAGGTGCATATGTGTAACCATACGCCTAACTTTCCAAGTTACGCGTAGAAAGAGGGTTTTGACCACATTAACTTTTTCCGATGAGTTTTCCGACCACTTTTTCCGACCATCTTCATAGCAAACCCAGAAAACTGTCATAAAAATACATCTTTTTGACCCATTTTGACCATGTATATGACCACAAGACTTTCACAGATTTGGTAACCAAAAAGTCAATAACGATGATGTACAAACTGTTTGGACCAAAAATGACACAACACAGATGTTTTGAACATGAAGAAACCAGGACTTTTTGAGACCAAAAAAGATACACATAAAAAATGTTTTATTAAACTGATATAACAAAAAGGTAGACAGATAATTTTCCGACAAAAAAAGTTACATAAAATCAGTTAAAACATATTTGAACCACAAAAAATATCAAAACACAAAAACCTTGGCTCTGATACCATTTGTAGGATCTTACATGTATTGTGTTATGATGATTCGGGTGGCCTTGGATGGTGATGAATCAAGAAAGCCATGGTTTTAGAGAGAGAAAAATATGAGAGGGTGGTTCTAGAGAGATAAACAAAAAAGAAAGGTTAGATTGAGAATGAAGCACCACCCCTTCCAAGGATGGAAGGGGTATTTATACTTACAAATACTACGTCCTCCTGTCGGACTATGGATCAGGCATACAGTGGGTAAAGACCCGTCCTTCCTCCACGGTGTTACTTTAAACTAATCTACGCTACTAACTAACTATTAAACTGGTAAATAATGATATGTCTACGAGCTAACATGTGCTAGACTATAATTGGGGTGACCGACACTTCCTCATGGAATTTCCAATTCCTAACATCATTTAAGCCCTAAATCGACCACTTCTATATCCGTTACTGCTTAATTTCGTTCCTTTTCACTTTTTAGGTCTGTTGGAAGCAAAATGCTGGAATGAAGCATATTTGGACGAAAAAGAGCAAATACATGAAGAAAATGGCAAGTCAAGATCGAAGCCTCTCAAAGTTGATCAAACAGTACCTGACGGCGTCCCAAATAAAGGGCGACACCATCCCTCTATAAAGACTTGATCAAAACATGCACCAGACGGCTCAGTGGAAATTTTGCTCACATAACCTGATGGCGTCACGTTGTAAAGAAGGAGACTTAGACTACCAAGAACAACAAGAATAGTAAGGACAAGGATAAGGCTCAGAATGACGATAAACCCAAAATCATTGAACAAGTGAACAACTTTAGGTATAATGATGCTCTTAGGAAAGCCCTCTTAGGTGAGATAAAAAGAGGAAGAATATGACACCATGCCTATGGGACCTTTGTACGAGGCAATTCTAAGGAAACCAGTAACTAAGAAACATGAGATTTCTGGGAACTTCATAATACCATGTAACTATGGTAACTTAGAGAATATAAAAGCCTTAGCCGATCAGGGATCCGATGTAAACATAATGCCGCGATCTGTCTATAGTAAGTTGACTAAAGAGGAGCCAACCAAGACCAATCTTAGACTTTCCTTAGTGAATCATTCATATGTTTATCCCTTAGGAATAGCGGAGGATGTTTTAATAGAGGTTGCAAGTGTTATCTATCTGGTGGACTTTGCAATTGTAGACATTGAGGAAGATAAACACATGCCATTAATCCTTGGAACACCTTTCCTGGCCACCGCCGAGGCAACCATCAAATGCGATGAGGGTGTCATGATACTCAAAAGCGGCAAAGAAAAAGTTAGGATACGTATTCTCCAATAATGCTGTTAAGAAGAAAATTGTTGAATGAGAAAAAGGGATTAGAGATTTCGTGAGTAAGGGGATGGATTCGAAATTGTGGAAACATGGTAAAAACATAGGGTACAACTACACCATGGAAACACTCCCTAAAAAATAATTTTTGGAAGGAGACAAGGTGCTTATGTATAGATCAAAATTAAAAGCATTGCGCGGCAAGAATAGGCCAAAATGGTTTGGTCCCTTTACGGTGAAAGAGACTAATATAAAAAGTGAAACCATTATCATAGACGAAGTTGGGAGGGAGTTCACGGTAAGCATACAACGTGTACAACCCTATGATGAATGCTTATTGAATGAAAATGATAACAGTAAGGAAGTCACGTAGGAGCATGACTTCGAGTCTAGCTATAAGACTCATAAATAAAGAAAAGCGCTTCGTGGGAGGCAACCCATGCTTAATTGTTTTCTTGTTTGTGTGTCGTATATCTTTTTCATTGTTGTTTATTCTCATGTTAGATTTTGTGAAAATGTTTTATTTTGTCTTTAACCTCGTCTTAATTACATATAAAGGTATTTTACAAAAGATAAGTGTAGGGAAGATAGCATACGTTTTTTGGAGAACATGAACATGAGAATTACAATTAGTAAAATTGATATATATGTGTGTTTGTTAGAGTCAAATTCTTGTATCGAGTCATAATGGATGTTTCGCAAGAATTTTTCCAAGTTTTAAAGATGTAATTTTTTCAGATTTTTTCTAGAAAAACGCAGCAGACCAGTTTCAGTTAGGACAACCTGACAGCGTCAGGATTAAAGCCTAACGACGTCAGGTTAAGCAGAAACAGCTTATCATTTTTTCGTTTTCTGTGCTACTTATAAATTTTTGAAATTCTCATGTCTTAATTTTCCAGAAAAACTACAAACATCCATTCCACAAGCATTATATCTTACTTGCTTTCTAGTGTAGTTGTGTCATATATAGTTTTTTCGCCGATTTTAAGTGAAGGTTTTGTTTGTTTTCTTAAGTGTGCAGGTTATATTTGGCAAGAAGAAGAAATACAACATTGGATGAAGCTTATTACTTATGCATTCTTCTTGAAAAAGAATCTAACCGCAACTTCACACGGATCCTACCGAGCTAATCAGGGGAATACTAGTTTCTTTTCCTTACTTACCTTCCTTTATCATATCTTTGATACTTTCGGGGAACATTGGGGACAATGTTCAGTTTAAGTATAGGGAGGGAGAATAAAACGGGAACTTAGAAACTATTCACTCACTTGATTATTTGTCTTGTCCTTGGTAATTTGTGTAATAAACTATGAGAAATATTCGTTAGGGCAATTTTAGCACCAAATTTAAATTTTTTATGACATGTACGAGCTAAACTTTAGTCTTAATAAAGCGTCTCATGGATAGGAATTATATGACTAGCACAAAAAACCGTTTACCACTCAAATTCTACCCCAAAAATGTGAGGTTCGCCCCTAGATCTTTAGGAATAAAAGCATTCACCTTTAATGCTTAGAGAGTGTACCGGTAGTATAATAGATTCTAGAACTTGTTTTGTGATGCATTCGGAGATCGCTAGTAAGACTACACTTGGGTAGTTAGGAATAACTAAGTGATAAGAGGCATTAGGATAACCCTTGTTTGAAACACGTATTATAATTACTTCTTCCACATCGGTCGAGTAATTACCCCACACCCTTGCGATGTACTCATCTTTAGTACACGATACCCCTAGTTAACCCCTCAGAGCCTATCCTTTTCGCGGTTCTCGTGATGTATCGGTTTTCCAGAATATCAATGAAGAGCATTGTTTACAATCCACCCCAAATGTACACCCAAATTGCCTTAGCCTACCTTGTATGCACTCACCTTTAGTGCATTATTGTTATCATTACTACACCCCTAGTTCAAATATCTAGTTTATTGCATGGTTGCTAAGTCGAGTCATATCTTTTGTACACATTTTTGGGATGATTGGGACTCATGGGTAAAAGTAATATTTTATGGAGTAACGGGAAAGAACGATAAATTCAAATTCCCTTTGTCTACGTAATTAAATACTCCAAGTGTTTTGATCTTTTCAAATCGGGTCAATTAGTCTTAGAGAAATAAAAACTCATGTGTAGGGATACTCCTATAAATCTCTTATATTTTGATGTTATCGTAGAGGATGGTAGAGTAAAAATGTATGCACAAAAAAAATGAAGAAAAAAACATAAGGGCTACCATCCTACATCTATGTTTATGTTTATGTCTTTAAATTTATGTTTGTTTGTTTCAAGTTATCAAGAGTTAGTGAGTCGATTCTTGGCTTAGCAACGCCATGCTTTTCATGCTTGTAACATAAGATTTTTGACTTGCCACCACTAAATATCGCCTATCTAACAAAACCATTTGTTTCCCTACCGTAAGCCTAACGTTACAACCCTTTTAAAGACCTCTTAGATAGTTGTTCCTAGGTGCTTACACCAAAGCGGTGGAGGTTTGATCTAGTCTCAAGTCTATGGTAATCTATGTACTATGCCAGGTAATGAGTGTTTATCTTCCATTTCCATTTATTATATTTCATATAATCCCGAGAGATGAGAGAATCCAAACACCCCTTGTGAGGTGCTAGTGTATAATTTATGTGCTTGTTATGACTATTGCGGTGTTTTTACTTGTTATGAATTATTTTAAACCCATGCTTCATGCCCCCTAACTTATAAATTGATTGGCCAAAAGCACATTTGCTTGAGGACAAGCAAATAACAAGTGTAGGGATATTTGATAAGGATTTAAAACGTACGCTTTTAGGGGGTCATTTAAGCCCTAAATCGACCACTTTTATATCCGTTACTGCTTAATTTCGTTCCTTTTCACTTTTTAGGTCTCTTGGAGGCAAAATGCTGGAATGAAGCATATTTGGACGAAAAGGAGCAAATACATGAAGAAAATGGCAAAGTCAAGATCGAAGCCTCTCAAAGCTGATCAAACAATACCTGACGGCGTCCCGAATAAAGGGCGACCCCGTCCCTATATAAAGACTTGATCAAAACATGCACCAGACGGCTCAGTGGAAATTTTGCTCACATAACCTGACGGCGTCACGTTGTAAAGAAGGAGGGCGTCACTCACAGTTTTCAACTCAGACGGCCCAGATCCAGAATCAAGACGACGTCCCAACTGAAGCCCGACGGCGTCACAACTCTAAGGTGACGTCGTCCCATCGATGACTTAGCCAAGACGAAACCCTAATGACGGCAAGCTGACGGCGTCCCATGCAAAAGGTGACGCCGTCGCAAGTGTAAATCTATATATAGAATTTGATTTTTCTGCATTTAGGGAGGTAGACTTTTGGAGAAAAAACTCGAATTTGTTTGTAGTCCGATTTGGACAGTGTTTTAGGGTCTCATACCCTATTTTACACATCGAGATAAGTATTTTAATCCAAAGTAACATTATGTCTATCCCTTATTTGATTGATTGTGTGTATGCTTTCTTGTTTACCATGTATAGCTAAATTTCGTGCGTGTTTGCTTAGATCTATGAAACCTAGTTATTGATTATTGTTAGGTTGTTTCTTATCTTAATTTTAAATTGGCTTAGGAGTGCAACTAGGCATCATTCATTGTATTTAATATTTGAGTATGCTTTATGAATGTGTGGCTTATGAATGAGATAGCTAAGGCTTGCCGAATTCGTATGTCATGCCCCGAGAGATAACCTCAAAGAACTAGAGACTACGCATACCCTACGACCTTAGGAATACAACGCGTTAAGATAAGGTGTAACAATTCAACCGACCAATAAAAGATAAGTAGGGAGTAATAGTATCTAGGTAAACACATTTTTAATCATCATACGAGCACACATCAAAATAGACATAGCTACCCCTAGTAATAGATAATTAGATAATTAGACAAGTAGAAGTAATCGGTAGAAGTACCACCCCCAACAATTTTCCCCAAGATATTTACCATAGCTTTCTAAAAAACCAATCAAAAGATAAAAAAAATAACCATCCTCAACCCCCACCTTCTCGTCATATTTTTCTTGCTAGCATTCCTATTCCCCTAGAGAACGATATCAATCGCCGAGGCTTACCCAATACTACACTACAACAATTAGGTTCACTGCCTAGGTGGTTGAAAAACTTGCTCGAAGAAAAGGAAGTTCCTTTGACCTCGAACGCGCTTCGTACGCACATCAACTAGGTAAGAAGAGAGTTGGCTTGTACCACCTTGTGAATGTACCTCTAGAGGAAGTTGATACTATTTTCACTTCATTGGTTACAACTACTCTTGGTAACCTAGCTTTATCTGTTGTAAGTCATTCTGTTTGTGTTAATAAAGACTCATTTGGATTGTGGCATCATAGACTTGGACATGTCTCTGACTCAAAGTTGAAGTATATGAAAGATTTACCAGTTCCTTTGTCAAAGTCTGATGTGGATAATTGCTTGTCTTGTCCTATGGCTAAGTTTTCTAAGTTGCCTTACAGTTTGAGTACTTCTCATAAGTCTAATGTGTTTGAATTGATTCATATGGATGTTTGGGGACCATATAGAGTACCTACTGATGGCAAATTTAGGACTTATTGACAATTTTAGATTATTGTAGTAGGGTAACTTGGACATATTTACTAGTTAATAAGTAAGACAGTTTTGTGGCTTTTAAATCATTTCTTATTTATGTTTCAAACCAATTTGACAAAAAGGTGAAAGTGGTGAGATCAGATAATGCTTTAGAGTTTGTGAAATGAGAATGTGGAGCTTATCTGTCTAAACTAGGAATTGAACATCAAACATCATGTGCTGATAGGCCACAACAAAATGGTATAGTGGAAAGGAAACACATACAAATTCTTGACGCAGCTAGAGCTTTAAGACTGCATTCTCATTTGCCTTTGAAATTTTGGAGAGAATGTGTCACTACTGCAACTTATCTAATCAACATTGTTCTTTCCTATGTACTTAATAACAAAAAACCATATGGGGTTTTACTTGCTAAGAAACCTAAATATGATCATTTGAGGGTGTTTGGATGTTTTGCAGTAGTAAGTAATCCTCCTAGAACCACAGACAAATTTGAGTCCAGGGGAATTCCATGTGTTTTTCTTGATATCCCAATCTTCAAAAGGGTTATAAGTTCTATAATTTGGTTACTCGCACTTCATTTGTGTCTAGAGATGTTGTCTTTTATGAACAAATATTTCTATATTCTGTACAACAGTTTTTGTCTCCACTTCCAACTACTCTGCCTTGTCAGCTTGCTCCTTCTACTATTATAGATTATGAAGTTTTGTTAGTGTTCAACCTGCAAATGCAAATGATGATATTAACCATTCACAGTCTGTATCCTCTGGTCCTACTACTACACCACAATCAAATGCACCATTTTCTTCCACTTCAACTCATGAACCATCTGTTAGAAGGTCAACTAGAAGCTCTAACTTGCCTACAAAGTTGAAAGATTATGTTTTAACCCATATTTGAGAGCCAATAAAGTAAGCCAAACACCCCTTTTTCCAGATTTTCAAGTTTTTGTAAAAGCCTTGATAGCACAGAAAGATCCAGTATCATTTCATAAAGCAGTGAAAGATCCTGGTTGGCTTCAAGCCATGGATTCTGAGTTGGATGCTTTGGATGAAAATGGTACTTGGGAAGTCACTGAGTTGCCACCAGGAAAGAAAGCTATTGGCAGTCACAGAATTTTTAAGACCAAACTCAAAGCAGATGGGACTATGGATAGAAAAAAGGCAAGATTGGCAGTTCAAGGGAATAGACAAAAGTATGGTATAGATTATCAAGAGACTTTTTCTCCTGTTTCCAAAAATGTTATAGTGAGATCTCTTTTAGTTGTTGCTTCTTTGAAGGATTGGCACACATGTCAAATGGATGTGTCCAATGCCTTTTTACATGGAGATTTAGTAGAAGAGGTATACATGAAAGTTTCTTTGGGGTATTCTGGTAAAGGGGAGTCTGTGCAGGAAAGTACGTCTCTTCCATCTAATTTGGTGTGCAGATTAAAGAAAAGTTTATATGGTCTGAAACAAGCTCCTAGACACTGGTTTTTCAAACTATCATCTGCTCTTGGGTCATTTGGTTTTCTTCAATCAAATACTGATTATTCATTGTTCACAAAGAAAAATGTACAAAGTTCACTACAGTATTAGTCTTTGTTGATGATCTGTTGATTACTGGTAATGATGAAGCACAAATTGTGGAACTCAAGTCTCGGCTTAGCTCGGTGTCTCACATGAAATATTTGGGAGAATTGAATTATTTTCTTGGTTTGAAAGTCTCTAAAATAGCTCAATGCATTTTTATTTCACATTATAAGTATGTTATGGATCTGCTGAAAGAAGGAGGTGTTCTGTCTAATAAACCTTACAAGTTGCCTATGGATCCTTATTTGAAGCTTCAAGCTAATGTGGGTACTCCTTTTTCTGACCCAGAAGTATATAGAAGACTTGTTGGCAGACTGATCTACTTAACCATCACCAGACCAGATATATGTTACACTGTTCAGTTACTTAGTCAATTTATGAAATCTCCTACATCAGTTCATTTGCAAACTATGAAACATCTTTTGAGGTACATTAATTTGTCACCAAGTCAAAGAATTATCTTAGCTAAAGACTTTGCAGTTCAACTCAAAGCTTATTGTGACTCAGATTGGGCAAGTTGTCCATTTTCTAGAAGATCAACTACTAACTACTGTGTGTTGCTTGGTGATTCACCAATCCCTTGGACGTCTAAGAAACAAGCAATGGTAGCAAGATATTCTGTAGAAGCAGAGTATAGGGCTATGGCCTTGACCTTTTGTGAAGTTACTTGGCTAGTAAGTTTACTCAAAGACATGGGAATAAAATATTTGCAGCCTGTATACTTGTATTGTGATAATCAAGCTACTTTGTACATAGCTGCAAATCCTGTTTTCCATGCCAGAACAAAGCATACAGAGGTGGATTTTCACTATGTGAGAGACCAATTAAAAAAAGGCTTGATCAACCTAACATATGTCAATACCAAATCCCATTTAGCAGATGTTTTCACCAAAGTAGTTATAGTTGACCAGCAAAGTTAGTTGTTGTCCAAGTTGGGAGTGTGTGTTCCACCTTACTCTCCACTTGAAGGGGGAGTGTAAAAGAGAAGGAAAAGGATGGGGACTCATAATGAAAATAGAGTAGACTAGAAGGACTATGGATGTCAATACTTTGTCTTTAAATAGCTTTGTAACTTTTCAAATTTTAGTCAATGAAAACTCTAACTGATTTTCTCTCCAATTCACTCTCTTCTTCATTTTGTGTTCTGTAACTGTTTTTCTAATCTACCATTGTTGACATTGTAATGCATAAAGTATTAGATGATGTACAATTATGTGAAAGTACTCTCCTATTGACATAAATAGAATGAAATAATCACATGTAAAATATGGGGTAAAGTGTCACAAATTGCAAAATTTTACTAACATCATGAACCAAATAGTTTCTCATAGCTAAAAAGGATTGAGATACTAAGTTTATAAGAAAAAGAAGAATATACTAAATAATTTAGTAAAATACACGGTTGGTCCCTAATCTTGTACACAAACATCACTTTGAACCAAAACTTAGTGTTTTCATCGTGGGGAGTCCAAAACAAGGTTTTTATAGTCTAAATTAGTCCCTTGACCATTAATACCCAGGTCAGGAGATATGGTTAGTATTTTTTGCATTTTTTGTTATAATCGTCTACACCTATATATTAGTACAATTTTTTAAGTTATTCCCCTTTTAGATAACTTTATCGTAACAGTGTTTTTTTACATTTTTTATACAGCGGATGAACCAGGTTCCTTTAGCATAAGGTTCCATCATCAAGGTACATTCAAAAAGTGGCCAGGTAGAATATATATGATGAGGTAAGGAATGCCTGGTTGATTATGTTGAAATCAATGAGGTATCTGTTGATGAAATGGATGCTCTCATGACCCAAATCGGTTATGATAATGGACAAACCAATTATTACTACTTTGTTAAGCCTGGTAGTACATTGGATGATGGATTGTTTAGTTTTCGTGAAGCTGCTAATCTTGAGTTGTCGAAAGACCTTGTCAAAGATCATAAGTTGATAGATTTGTATGTGGAAATAGGTAAGACAAGATTAAAGCTGTCTGAAATGTCCCCACAATCTATTAAGATTGTTTTTTAGGAGATTAATGAAAATACTAGAAAAGTTGCTAGTTCTGCTATTCAATCTTGTTGTAGACGATTGGTGTTAGATGATCTTGATAATGAGCCTGCACTAGATCATATTATGCAACTTACACAAGTACCTATGGACCCCAATTATATTGGTGAATCTAGCAATTTGCCAAACATTGAGCCTGTATTTTCCATCCTAGACACATCATTTTCTAGCCAACCTGTTCATAACAGTGAGTGTGCTTTAGTACTTATTGATGAGGACAATTCTATTAAGGAGCCTGATAATTTTGAGGTTAATCTGTTCCGAGTGACTTAGGGGAAGCAGTTAAAGAAAGTAGGAAGAGCACTAGTTGATGTTAATAACAGGTTTGAGGAGCCTGATGTTGATGTAAATCTGTTTCAATTGACTCAGGATAAGCATTTAGGGGAAGTAGGAAGTGCATCTGTTTATGCCAATAACAAGGAAGAGGATCCTGTTGTTGATGTTACTATGTTCCAAGTGAGTGAGACTAGTGACTTAGGCAATGCAGTTGATGATTCAATTCAAGCAAATGAAGAGAATACTTGTCAGAAGAATGATGCACAACTTGCTTTGGTCCAAGTAAGTCAGAGTAATGAGTTAGGTAAAGCAGGAACAACCACTAATATAAGTGATGACATGCATTTGGAAAATGATTTACCTGTGATGGTTGATGATGTCTTTTACAGTGAGTATGTTTCTTACCCACAAGAAGACTTTGCAAATGGAGTTTATACCACATTCTTCTATTGTGGTCAGGACTTTCCTACTGCAATGGATGTCAAAAATAAGATAAGAGAGCATTCAATAGAAACTAGGAGGAGTTGATTTTTATGAAGAATGACAAAACAAGAATAAGGGTCAGATGTAAGGGTTGTGTTCCACTTTCAGGCCCAAGCGAAGGTCCTGGACTGGATATAGGCCCATCTAGAAGTCCATTAACCAGAAGGGGTATAAATGCATTGCTTTCTGGCAAAAAGGGCCCTTCCAAAATACTCTGCTCATGGCTATTGTTTGTCGGCAGGAATGGTGAGACAGGTCCATGGTCAGTCAGAAAATATAATGAGCAACACACTTGTTTGCAATCAAGGGCAGTCAAAGTTTTTGACCTTAACTATATCTCAAAGCAAATTATAGTACAAATTGAAACCAATCCACGGGTTCTTGTCAAGTCTGTTCATAATCAACTTACCAACCAATTCGAGCTTGAAGTGTCCCTGCAGAAGGCTTTAAGGGCCAAAAACTTATCATTAACAGGCATCAGGGGTCAATTCAAGCTACAATTTACCATGTTGAGAGATTATGTTCAAGAGTTGCAGAAGAGAAACCCTAATACAACAGTACTGATGAATGTGGAACGACCTACTGATGAGGCTCTTCCAACGAGAGAATTCAAGAGAATGTAAGTTTGTTTAGGTGCACTGAAGGAAGGATTTAAAGTGTGTGGGAGATTGTTGTTGGGGCTAGATGTTTTTCCAATTCATGGTCCTCTGAATGGTCAACTGCTGACAGATGTGGGAATTGATAGCAACAATGGTATATACCCTTTAGCTTATGCTTTTGCTAAATCAGAGAACATAGGATCATGGACTTGGTTTCTTTATTGTTTATCCAATGATATAGCACTTGAGCCAACCTCAATCATCACTTTTATTACTGACATGCAAAAGGTACTCCCTTAATCTGTTCATGAATTAAAGACTCTCTGTTTTGAAACAGACAGTAAACATATTTGATTTTGTGCAGGATATAAGTGGAGCTTTAAGAGATGTTTTTCCAGATGCAGAACACAAAATTTGTATTAGAAGCATTCATGAGAAAATGAAACTTCAATGGAAAGGTAGGGCCTACAAAAACCATCTATGGAAATGTGCAACAGCCTCAACTGTTGTACAGTTTGAGAAAGCTATGGCTGATTTTAAGAAATTTAATCAACCAGCCCATGATTGGTTAAGTAAGATAGCACCGATCCATTGGTCAAGGTCACATTTTTCATGTAAATAATCTATTTGTTTCGTTTAATTTGTATTTGTTAATGCAGTATAAACAATTATAATTAGACATGTTTATTTGTAATCTTTAGGGAGAGCTCATTCTGATGTGTTACTTAATAACATGTGTCAAGTGTTTCATGACAAAATAATTGAGGGTTTAAACAAACCAATTATTACAGCCTTAGAATACATCAGGGAATACTGTATGAAGAGGATATTGCATGTTCTTATGGTGATTGAGAAGAGTGATGGGCCACTAACACCAACTGCATAACACATGCTAGAAGGTATTAAGAAAGAGGTTGTTAAGTATAATGTTTTATGAAATGTGGGAACTAAGTTTCAGGTTAGTGGACCATGGGGTGACCAATGTGTAGTTAATGTTGTAGAAAAGTCTTGTACTTGCAGAAGGTGGGAGATAACAGGTTTACCATGTAAACAGATGTTGCTACCAATTGGAATATGGCTTTAAATGGGCAACAAGTAGGAGTTGTAGAAACATGGGCTCATCCTTGTTACTATCTTCTCACTTAGGAGGCAACCTACAAACACCATGTCCAGCCTATAACTAGCAATGAACATTGGGAAAAATCAACTTTGCCAACAACAACTGTTCCACCGAAATCCGAAACAACTCCGCCTAGGTCAAGAGGTAGAAAAAGAGTTAGGATAACTCCTGAAAAGGAAGAGATTGTGAAGAATGGTAAGCTGTCAAGGGCTTGGAAAAGTGTTAAGTGTAGTATTTGTGGCATTGCTGGACACAACCGAAAAACATGTCTAGGGAATGATGGAGCTCAAAGTAGTCAAACTATCCATAAGGGAAATGTCAAACAAGTGCCTACAAAAGCTGCATAAAAAAGACACATCCTAAAGGTAACAAAGTAGCAGCAAATAAAGAAGCTGAAGGTACAGGTGTTGTTGAAAGTCGAGTTAGTGCAGTTCAAGGAAGTGGTGTTCAATCCGAAATCAAGATCAAGCAACTGAAGATCCCATCATACATGATGCATCCCTGTCTCAATCCCAGCAACATCAAGATGAAGCAACAGAAGATCCCATGATACAAGATGAATCCCTCTCTCAATCCCACCAACATCAAGATGAAGCAATTGCTGTTCCCAGCATACATGAGCAATCCCAGTGTCAATCCCAACAACATGATCAATCACAGTCTGATTCTCAGCTGCAGTCAAGTGATGTGCAAGCAGTTTTTGCTTCAACCTAACCTGCTACACGAAGAATGACTAGATAGCAGGCTGCACTTGAAAGAATGATGGCCTCAGCATAGGTCAAATATGTTATGCTAATTAGGTAGACAATGTTTCATATAGTTTATTTCATATGGACAAGTTATGTAGTCTAAAAACATATGTGTGTGTCTAACTGTAATTCTCAAGCTTCGAAAAGTATGCAATTTTATTCATTTGGAATTATATTCATTTGTACTAACTATGGACCCATGTCATGTTTGTGTATTTTTATACATTGATTAAGCTTGATGTGTGAATAATTTGCATCAAAAGTAACCAAAGCTAAACAAAACCTCATAAGAATGTTGACAATTAAAAGTCAAACCTAAACAAATTACTAACCATCTGCATAACCATAAGGCATTGAAAGTTAAAAACAAACCAAACTGAATACTTCATACAATGTTGACAATTAAAAGTCAACTTTAATCTTAACCATGTGCATAAACCCATAAACATACGATAAACCGATCATAATAACAAGATTCATAACCTTCTGGGACACAACGTTACTACAATTCAAGATAATAAACATTAACCATCTCGCCTTGTTGGATCTTAATATTTATGTTGTTTGATGATTCAGGTGGTCTAGGATTGTGATTAAACAAGAAAGCCATTTTAGATAGATGAAGAGAGTTGAGAGGAGGTTCTTGAGATTCAAAAAAGCCACACCCCTTCCATGGATGGAAGGGGTATTTATAGTTACAGATGAAACGTCCTCCTAACGGACTGTGGATCAGGCATACAGTGGGTAAAGACCCGTCCTTCCTCCACGGTGTTGCACTAAACTAAACTACGCTAATAACTAACTAATAAAGTAACAAATAACGTAACAAATGATATGTCTACGAGCTAACTTATGCTAGATAATATTTGGGGTGACCGACACTTCACTATGGAATTTTCTAATTCCTAACAATCTCCCCCTAAGGGAGGTCACCCCATGTTTTACATTTCGAATCCTAGCATTCTATTTCATCTTCAGTCTTGAGCTCGTAGACTTTAATTCTTCACTTTCGCAATCTTTGTGCTTAAGTAGTGCAACTTCAAAGTCCGCATTGATTTGTACTTTTAGTGGAGGCCTTTAACTGATCCACATCTTTGATGATCTTCAAGCTTTCTTTGAGATCATCAGCCACAGTAAATCTCTGGATCACCCTTTATTGTGTTGCCTTCATGTGATGTTGTGACTTTTGGACCGACATGCTCACACTTTTGAATCATGACATCTTTCCATCAGAGTAGCGGAAGCCTTACTGGTTCATGATATTTGCAGCAGCGTAGCAGAAGCATAGTATAAAAATATCAGAACCAGGTTATGTAGATATGCACCAGTCATGATTTCTTCAATTGAGTGTGGTTGCTGTGAACATGCGGCTTTGGATTGACTCCTCAATTCTGATCAGCTGCAATCGTCGGGGTGTACCTGCATACGACAGTTAGCAATAAAGCGCACGAAAGTGTCTTTGATCACTTTCGTTGAATTGAGGTACACGGCCCACAGTTCCCCGTTGATCAGTACAAGTACTGCCTGTGATCAGGTAGGATTCCTAAGAATCTCC